>JZLH01S0047633.1:12453-38060 GCA_001188425.1 Eucidaris tribuloides
ATAGATTGTGCGTGTAAAACAAACGCGTAAGGTTGTTTTAATTGTGAATATTGAATGAAATTAAAAGATAAGGGGGAGAACAAAGTGCTTTAACTGCAATCTAACAGATTAAACGGCTACTGATTTTGGTTAATCAGAACGCCGTCCATTGATATTATACAAATCTTTGGTCTATTGGACCTTCCGTCGATGGGACCATTGGTCTCAGTTTTGCAACGATCATAAGCTTTAGATTAGAATTGTACATTTGCTTCATTTTGCTAAGAGGTTTTGTATGGTTTTCACAATCAAATAAATAGATCATCAGATGCATTAAATTATTTTAGTCAAGCTACGTTTATCATCATCGTCATCATCATCATCATCATCATCATCATCAATAACAACAACAACTACGACAACTTCCTCCTCCTCCTCTTCATCATCATCATCATCATCATCATCGATTTATCATCATCATCATCCTCATTATAAAAGTCATCGGTAGACATGGTAGACGGAGTGGAAGAAGTGGAAGCCAACCTGGTTTATCCAGATTATTCTATGAATCTATCCACCACCAATTCAGAGATTTTTGTCAGTGTTCCAGACCGACATCGTAATAGTGTCTGAGAAATGGAACTGGTCTTCATTCATTTTTGCAATGCTAAATTGAAGACCCCTACATTAACACAACTCGGACCGTAAATTTCAACGAACCACTTACCAAAACATGTGTAGTGGGAGTGTGGGACCAAACCCTAGCTTCCAGCTTCGAGTGCTCTCGTTTCCGCCGCGAAATCGCATCCGAACTAGTGAACCCACTCTGGAGACATCGGCCAACCTCACAGTACCTTCACTCTGAACTTGACTCCGTATGTAGGTCCATGACTTCCATTTCATCTCCAACCTAATCGTATTAAAGACTAATCATTCGCCCACGTGTCATCACCATACCGTCCTTGACTCTCCTTTATAGATGTCGACAAGCAATCTACCTCATGACATGTTCTTGAATTCGGCGGGCCCAAGACATGAGAAAAGACGTCGTACCAGATATATATATTTATCTAAATCTATTTTCCATCCCCTGGCTGCATGGTTGATTGTACGAAAACATCGGAAGCTGGACATAGATTTTATTCTATAGATATCTGCCTTCTTTTGAGTTATGAACTATGATATGAAACGTTAAAAATGATGATGCCCTGTATAACTAGATAGATAGGTAGGTAGGTAGGTAGGTAGATAGATAGATAGATAGATAGATAGATAGATAGATAGATAGATAGATAGATAGATAGATAGATAGAGAGATAGATAGATAGACAGATAGACGGATAGAAGATGTAGACCGATAGACAGATAGATAGATAGACGGATAGATAGATAGATAGATAAACAGATCGATCAATAGATAGATGTGTAGAATGTAGATAGATAAACATACAGACAAATAAATAGATTTGATAAATAGAAACAAGATTGTATAGATAGACAGGGGATATATTTACCCGTATATATAGATATGCTTATTAGTTCATGTGTATGTTTTAATAAAAAAAATACATTGATTAAGCAAAAGAAAGAAGAACAGATAAGGAAAGTAAGAAACGAAGAAGAAAGAGAGAATGAAAGGAAAAAAAGAGAAAGGAATGAAGGAAAACTTCAAGAAAAAAATCGTTGCTTTTCGGGGCGTTGTGAGAGCAAAGTCTCTGTTACGATGTTCTTTTCATAGTGAGATATGAACTTCGTATATATAACCACTTCTTCGTGCAAACGAAGAATCGACCTATACAGACGAAAAAAGTATACCGAAGGTTCTCGATTTGTCATTTCTGGACTGTTTGTCTATTTTAAAATTATTAAATAAGTGTGCATGTTTATTTCTGATTTTTAATTCACAGAATAATGCGACCAAACATCGAGAAACTTAGATGTTTCCATGGAGACCTGCATGAAGTAATTAAGTTCCACACAGGTGTCTATATAGGTAAGGCATTGACTAATACATTTGGTTCCAACCCATGATTGCGTACCAGATCGTGTATTTTCTTCTGCTGGAAAAACATTTTGAATGTTACTTTTAAAGATAAGATTGAGTACTTGCAGAACAACATAATCTTTATATCAAGTGTTTTCAAACCTTCTGTGAACAGATGATATTCTGAAAATGTCATCATAGTACAAGAGAAAGTAGATGAAAACAACAGAACACTTCGAATGTAGATGCTGAATATTAACCCCTGTTGTAGCTAGTGCTCAACCAGGAATAAATCAACAACATTATAGGTGTTGTTTTTACACTCAAACAATTTAAACACCAAGGATATTCAGTATCTCATATTTTGGACCATTCACGGTGTCTTCATTATCATCATCGTCGTCGTCGTAGTAGTCATTATCATTTTCTTGTTGTTGTTGTTGTTGTTGTTCTTTCTTCTTCTTCTTCATCATCTTCTTCTTCTTCTTCTTCCCTTCTTCTCCTCCTCCTCCTCCTTCTTCTTCTTCTTCTTCTTCTTCTTCTTCTTTTTCTTCTTTTTCTCCTTCTTCCCTTCTTCTTGTTCCCCTTCCTCTTCCCTTTCTCTTTTAACCAATGCTTTTCACACCAATCAGGCAAACTCGCCCGTGTTGATAGTGAACAAATTGTTTCATACAAGTTGGTCATACCTTTCTGAACACCATAGCCACATATTCATTCAAATTTAGCCCAGTTTCGCTCCATAAATATTAATGAAATCATACTCTTCTCAAAACAAACTCGTTCAAGAGATACATCTATCAAGAGGTGATGATGTCTTCTGTGATCTGCCTTACGCACACGGGTCAATGAGACAGGTGCTGAATAGCACAAACAAGCAAACATTCCCTAAATTGGCAACTCGTCACCCGTGACACGAGTGTTGATAAACCTGGATGCGATGGTTCGATTTGTATATCGGTCAAAATGGTTAGTCTTACAAGCCAGGCTCCTAGTCCGTATCCTGTAACATGATGTATGAACTTCATGTATATCTTGTACTTCTTATCTTCAAGATGACTGAGCATATTCTAACAAAATGTTCCTGTTTTGAAATTGATCTCATGTCCTTTTTTCCACTCGCGCGCAGACGATCAACCGAAAATACAACGTGTGAAAAACTATCAAGACTACCTCACGCTCAGCAGGTATGTGCATATCGTGTAACATCCTGTCACAATAAACACACCTACCGGGGTATGAATGCAGTGGGATGAGACGGAACAGTCAAAATACTCGTCAAAATTAGCTTTGAGCGTCACACTAGTAAAGCTAGAACAAATTGACCAAAAAGAGGAAAAAAATATAGATAAACAACACTCATTGACTCATTGATATTCCCCACCAGGGTGTCTCAGTAGAACGTATATATGGAGGCTTGCGAGTATATGTGTATATTTTGCTATGTGTGTATGAGTGGGCGTTTGGAGTGGTGTAGTGTTTGTTGTGTTGTGTGTGTGTGTGTGTGTGGTGTGTGTGTGTTGTGTGTGTGTTGATGATGTGTGGTTGTGTGTGTGTTTGTGTTGTATGTATCATGTGTGTATATATTTTTATGTGTGCTGGTGTGTGTATTGTATCCTGTGTGTGTGCGTACGTACTGTCAGTGTATGTCGGCGCGCGCGTGGGTGGCCTGTATGTGTATAATGTCTATCGGTACTGTTTTGCATTGAGTGTCTCTTTAAGGGTGCACGTGAATCTGAAATGTATTTTGCGTGTTTGTGTATTATGTGTTGTTGTAGGGTTAATGTAAGTTTTCTTTACACGCTGGTGTCGCTCGGCGCGGGCTGTCTGGCGCGCCGATTGGTTGACACGAGGAGAGGGTTGACCTGATGCTGCATAAATGTATTACTATTCGAGTTTTATGTATAATGATTCCACAGTGCAATGGTTGATTTTTAATATGTATTATTTGGCAATGGAAAATTTAGACTTGTATATTATATGTATGTGTGTGTGTAATAATTATTATAAATAATCCACAGTGCAATGTTATATTTTTTTAATTTTTAGTATTATACTTACTTGTGTCGAGAGTATATACATGTATAATATATATATAGCTATTGTGTACTAGTTACACTATTCTATCTAATCCAGTGAAAGTCTACTTATATATATATTTAGAAACAATGAAATAATGTTTTCAGTAATTCAAGCATTACATTTGAAAATGAACCATATATTCATGTATCAGTGATATTTGTGATTAGCTCGGGCAATTCATTCATTTATCTGTATTTATATCTGTATTCTGACCAGCTTGTAGTTAGGGAAGGGGGAGGGTGGTTGTTTGGTGGGAGGGAATAGGAGTAGTGGCTTAGGGGATACGGTGGTGGGACTTACTTATTGGGTTGATTTCACTTTTTGTTTTTTCACTAAATTGATATTTATTCTGTATATCTCATTATAATTTGTATATCTTTGTAATTATTTTAATTTGAATATCTGGACCCCTCGGCAGAACAGCCATGCCATGTAGGCATGGCTGAGTAGGGCCATCCAGCCGTTTAGTATCATCAATCTTATTGTTATTGTTATGATTGTTATGTTTTTATACGGAAATAAATAAATACAAATACAAATACAAACACAAACGTTAGTCACACATGGCGAACTGCATGACATGATCGGTGGATGCGTACAGTAGTGTAGATAACTAATAACCAAAGTAAGGCTATATAATACATGTATATAATATCAAATGTAATCATTCTTTTCTTGAAATGTGAAGTAGAGAAGTAATTACGGCTTACGAAAACGTAACGATATTAAGATAGAAAGGACACTTGACTTGGAGGAGTTCGGCTTACCTGTATTTTGGCCTTTGGGGAATATTTTACTCCCTCAACCAAACTTGACAAACGAAACACATACAAATATGCTGCTAAAGTAAGCCAAAGTTCCACAACGTTTAGTAAAACTGGCTATATTAGTAACCAAAATGTTAATGGGTAATTGACAACGTCTTAAGCAAATTGTGAGCAAAAGATCGCTTTTACAAGAATTTAATGTGGTTTATATGAGGTTTAGATAAAACAACTACTTATTCCTGGTAACAAATACTATGCCTTATGTCAATGAAAAATAAAACAAAGAAACACAATAACGAAAACAAGTGAACGACGTTGCTCACCGTTAGGTTATTAGAATGCTGGAATAAACCAAATTTATAGTGTAGTGTATCATCATGATTTATTTCGCTTGGTTGCAATGCATGATTTCTTTATCTCAATCCATCATGTTTACTCACAAATAATTCCGATTTTTTTTCCGCAACCCATGCAGGCTAGTGACTTCGATTCATCACCATACCTGAGTTATTTCGATCGTCACGGCGTATATATCTGTCTACATCTACCACAGGTAAAAAGAAATGCAATATTATGGATGGAATTCGTTGCGAAAAACAAGAAATTACACTTCGATAGTTTTGTGTATGGAAAACACCTGTACGGGAGGAATAACTCTAATCTGCCACGCCCATCTATCATCGCGTGGATTTGTTAAAGCGGCAATCATATTCATGCTGTTTACTTAATGTTATTTACTTGTAGCTAAAGTAAAGGTTTCCAGTTCAAAGCATCATTTAACAATCTATTTAGTTTTAAAAAGTTTGAGCTACATGATCCTCCATGCTACTACTCTCTCTGATAAGCTCTGAAATGAACCCCTGAAAATTTTGAATTTCAAAATGTGAAGTGTTTTTAGAAAGTGAAAATCAATGAGCGACTCTTCTAGTTTCCCCCTAGAGACTGCTGTGTTATATAATTTTTGTCCACACGATATCAATTCATGTTCACTCAATTTTTTTTACTTGATTTTGCTCCCCTCTCCTTCTCATCTTCCTCTTCTTCGTCTTTCATCCTCTTCTGTTTCTTTAAATTCTTATTCTACTTATAGTTCTGTTATTTCTCTCGCACCTCCTCATCACACAATTTTTCCCTGTTCCCTTTTTCATCTAATGTCACTTCTTCCTTCTCTTCCTTGACTTTCTTTTTCTTTTTCTTTTGTTGTAGTTGCTGTTCTTCTCCTTTTTTCCACTTTCTCTTCTTCAACTTCCATTTTCTTATTCATCTTTTATTACTCTTCTAGCACTCTTTCCCTTTCTCTTCTTCTGTGTCCTCGCAATTCTTCTTCTCTCTTCATTCTTTTTCGTTTGTTCCTTTACTTCTTCTATTAAAAGTATGAAGAAAGAAATAATCAAAGAAAGGAGGCAGAAGAAACATGAATATTCTTTTTCAAATAAACAAAACAACTGAGTCACTTTAAATTGCTGCCTGTACGCCATTTTCCAACGATGAAGACCTCAACGAACCCTAGAGCCATAGATTGTAGCGATCGGTCGTAAGGTACTGAGTGATTTTACGATGACATCGCGGCAAGTCCCAACATTTTAAAGAATCCGTAAGCATCAAAAGAGCAAAAGGAAATAAGTGATTCACGAGAGTGGTGTAAAAGGCGAGTTGACAAACAAGTAAAAATTACGATGCCCTTTTATATCTACAGATATAAATCTCGGGTAAAATTATTAACGGACGTTTGATGATAAAATAACTTCTTCGACCGAACTTGCGATAGCTGCTTATCCATCGGCGGCGATACATTGTAAGTGCGAACTTACAAGTGTAAACTTTGAGCCTTTATTTTCTCAATAATAATCGTCGGTGGCGTTTGAGTGTTAGAAGATGTATTTTTATTCCAGTCTTTCAGAAGAGAGTTAAGACCACGATGTTGCATGGATGTAAATGTTCCTTGACTCTGATTACTCCAACATTCTCCCGTGTTATGTTTCTCGATAACATGTTATTGTTGGAAACGTGATATTGTTTTCAATGTATGTTCATGTCAGGCAAAGGCATCCATCATTTTAGAATGACGTTTACGTATTTCGTGCACGCAATCTATGTTGGCGAATATCAAGTGTTTTTCATTCTCATTACTTCGGTATTAAGCTAAGTGTCTTGATGAAATAAGTGTGGAGCACAGGGGGTTAATATCGAAATAATAATAATCCCTCCTCTTCTTTCTTATGAGGATTAGGAGCTTGTACCCCGGGCTTGTACCAAACAGTTTCTGGTTTATAAAGCCTGATAGACCGAAGATGGCCGCCATATTTTGTAGGTCATGCTGTAGATTATTTTATTGTGCAAATTGATTTAAACTGAATGAAGAGAGGGTGATCTAGGTGTTGTTACTTCGATCAAAGACAATAAACCGCTTTCAAGTCTATATTCGTGATTTTTCCAAAATACAGAAAAATTCAAAAGATCCACATTTTTGCCAAAGACATTTCTTTTTTCGAGGGCCGTCTCAATTCTTGCATCTATTTCATTGTAAAAAGGTCCAAAAACCATGATCATGACCCACCTAGAATTGACATATTAATCAAATTTTGCTGATTTCATTTTGGAAAGGTCAAAAAAAAATTATGATCACAACCCCCAGAAAAATATCCTGGATACACGCCTGATCCGTTGCATTTCTCTTAGTATAACGGCCTCAGTTTGAAATATATTTGTTCAATATGATAAGATTTATTGCTTTGTGTAACGTGTGTACCATATCATGTAAAGCTCATGTGAAAACAAATAAAATTTGTCAAATAAAGTATGTATTATATAATAAATTATAATTACATTGACTGAGAAGATGAAGTTAAATTATTCAAATCAAAGCCATTTCTGCAATGATGTAAATTTAAGATATGCTGCTTCCGTATAACTCACCGACTTCTTTTAGGAACGCGGTTACGTTTGTGTTTAATCTAAAGGAGTGTAGAAATTTAACAGAATCAACCGTATAAAGTGCGAAGCCACTTGTTTGCTACGAATTTTACCTCTTGAATAAAACCAACAGGTCCTTCTGCAGCATTTAATAAAAATAAAAACACGAGCCAAACACAAACAATATGATTTCACAGTTGTCGCTAAAAGCAGTTCGTCCACCTTACGTTACACTCAAATTTAGGCCACACAGTCATTTTCTTACCTCTGGCAAAAAGGAAAAAAAGGGAAATCTTCCATTATTATCCTTCATACATAATATTTTTGTACTCTTCAAAACAAATTTAGATGCACCCTCGGCAATATTTTATCTGCTGTTGCTGCCAGTAACAGTCGCATATTTTCAAAGACAAGCAAAACGCCGTGAACCCCTCAAACTTATATAGCTAATCTCCTCGTGTACCACAACACACACCTAAGGGTATTTTCCTCCGAAAAATGTAAGGAAAAAAGAACAAAACGGGAGACAGATGTCACACATAAAAGAACTGGTCCTCGTTCGATTAGAGCGTGTTTAAGGTACACTTTAAATGCTTCCGCTGATTTTGTATTTTCCTATTTTTCGGGGTTCACGCACCCGAAATTGTGCTGTTTGCTTCACATGCGCTTGTCGCTCAGACACAAGGTGAACCTGATGCAACTTCAAACGCCCTGGCCATAGCCCGACTTCTTCCCGTCAGACAAACATCAACATGGTGTTTTACCCATACAGGTGTGCGAGATTTTGTTTGAGTGTAGAGCATCGATTTTAATCACAAGACTTGATCCATTTTTCCATTTGAAGCAAAAGTTCTTTTTCTGCTGGAGTGCGTTTTAATTGTTTGAAATCCATAACTTCATAAACTGTGAAAAGTAATAATATTTTAAATCAAGTGTTGCTGCACGACAAGTGTTTTAACCACTCTTTAAATACGTTTTGGTAGCTTTTTTCAGAAAACTACATCCAAAAGTTGTTTTTGAACAAAAGAGGTCTTTCCGAGATATATCAGTTGAAAGTATATATATTGCCGTTAGAAAAGATTTCCAGAAAAAAGTACATGTATATAAAAAAAATGTTTCTCTTAGGGGTTTGAAATTTATTATGCACAGGGCCACTTCTCCACTCTAATTTTGTGGTATTAACAAAAAAATGACGAGATAAGGGAGAATTTGTGCACCTTTTCACAATCCGATCATCTTTGCAAAACGCTGTTTTACTCGGCATAATCACACAACTCTGGTACGCCCTTTGCTATCATTTGTATTGAAAGAAGGCATATTATGATATGATTCCTCGCTTGCCTCGTCAGTTGATCTTTTATGTTTCCCTATACTCTTTGTGCTACTGGAAAGAGAGAGAGGGGGAGGAGGGGGGGGGGTTGACAGTGGTCGTCAAGATGAAATAATATCTATATATGTTACCGACTAAAATCAACTTGGTATCTGTTTTTGCCGGGATAGTTTGGTGTCCTGTTCATGAAGATGATTCAGACCACCCAAATATGGGTCCGTCGCAAATCAAACATCATCTAAAACACCGCAGTTATCACACCAGCAATTACACCTCAAAAAGATTTCCTTTCGAAACTATCTCTGTCGTTTCAAAGTTTCGTTTTACGTGAGCATGTAGTGATATGCCATTTCGACAAATTCGTGTGCAGTTTTCAATCGACTTTAATTGTACCTATTATAAAATGTATTATTGCGGTTTTGAAACATTACTAAATCTTGGTTTACCGCCTTCTCAATTATGTAAAACTGACAATGTCAGTACATACAAAGTTGTGAAATGTAAGATAGGCTGAGGGCCGTTCCACATTTGAGAATTCAAATGGCATGATATCATTCTGAGCTAAAAACAGAAATAAATATTCCAGACAGCAAAGACACAATTCACATCGCGGAGATTCAATGAAAAAAATGGCTCATGACTGGAATATCTGATATATAAATGAATGAATGGAAAGATAAACATCATAGAATAAAAATTTCAGAAACTTATCTGGACTTGGCAATATATGTATGGATAAAAATCACCGTGACTTTATGCTCTGGTGCATGCTAAACTGAACACAGCATGTGTCTATGGAGCAGATGGGAAATGACATGGAAAAACGCGTACTCATAGATGTGCTCCATTTCAGCTTTAAAACAATTGTTTGAAGTAATTTTTTCAGGCCTTCATTTTAACTGTGACGCAGACACTATATTGCATGGATGATTACATGATGATTAGCATACGGCTCAGATGTCATCATTGTTAAATCTTAAGAATCGCCATTCCGATAACATTGATCAACTGCGTGACCCCATCGTGTATAAAGTTGAACTTGATTGTCCTGAATACATGAAATAATACACTTTTTAGGATTTTTTTTTTAAGTTACGCAAGAATGCAACACTTGTGTTTGGTATTCCATGGAACTGAGTGTGAGAAGGTAAACGGACTGCGTGGTTGCTGATTTTGACAACTAGATCGATCGCAATTATGTCTGTAATTGATATCACTCCCGAGCATGCATGTTCATTAACAAAATTACCACCTTTTTTTACGAATTGGATATTAATCCCCTTGTAGTCATTCACTCAATGCAAGTTACCCTTATAGCGTCTTTCGACGCTCGCACGCATCTGGAAATTCAATATCCAACTCCCTGTCCGGTCGTCTCGAACTCATTGCAAATCCGATAAATGTGCAAAACCAATTAATTCCGTTCTCCCTCCGATATGCCCCACTCGACATTTTCCTCCCATGGTTGCTTTTGCTTCCTTTATTTCTATTTCAGGTTATGAAGTCTCCTAAAGTCCTCTTCCCTTCTTCTCTTCTCCTTATCGAATATCTATACACAAAAATATTCAAACCAAAACTGTTCCCAATAAATGTTACTCTTTAAAACTTATAAAAATATAAATAAAATGAAAATAAGAATATCCATGCTAAACCGAGGAGCGGGGGAATTTTTTTTTTGACTCCTTACAATCTCTGAAATAGTGATATCACTCTCCAAACGGGGAATTTATGCCACAATTGTTTTCCAAATCAAGAAAATTTCACTCTAAATTGGCGGGGTGGATTCCCATTCCAAGAGAAAGGGTCCTGCGAATACGTAGTTAACTTAGCATGGGATCCACAGATCACTCTTTTTTCCTTATAAAATCCGCTCCTAAATTAGAGGACCGTCCACTCCAATTCAATGAAATCACTCCAATGTGGAATAGAATAGTGAAGATTAAATTCACGTCGTTTAAAGAGTCCATTTTCACTACTTTAAGAGTCTATTCTATATACCTTTACCGGATTATAAACACACACCTCCTTTCAACATGAAATTAAGATGTAAGCCATTTACATTTACAGATACCTTTCAAAATTCTTTGAACCGTTATTACTGGACGAAACTGACCGCTTAACGACGGAAACAAATAAACTCGCGATACTGACGCTCAAATTTCTCCCACGATTGTTTCGAATTATCATCCATATCAGTTACAAATCCCAATTCTTCTATCAGACCTCAAAAGTGCTGAAATAAACAAAATTCGTTGATCCCATATTATGGACTCGTTTCGATTGGTAAATTACTACCACCCCCCCCCCCCCCCGTTGTTGAGGAACTAAAAGGTACAAGAATATAAATACCTTCCAATTCAGAGAGATAAACCTGACATAACTGATACTGGATTTGGATCAACCTGAAATCCAATAAAAACTTAAATCTTTTTGAGAATGATTCATTATAAACAACATCTCAAACATGTGTAACCCTCACTCCTCAGGTGGACCTGACTCCATGTTTCCATTTTTTTTTATACATCACCACTTAAGAAAAGCTTAAATAAAGAAAAAATCCTTTGGCAGAACGAAAAAAAACAATGCTATCGTTTAGCTATTGGACACAGTATGATTAAAAAATAATCAATAAAAATGTCCCTAGTTCTGCCTAAAATTAAAAAAATTGATCTTCTGACGTCATTATAGTCACTTATTAGGTAAATGTAATGTTTTGTGTGTGATGTGTTGTGTAGTGTGTGTGTGTGTGTGTGTGTGTTTGTGTGTGTGCGTCGTGCGTGTGGTGTGTGTGTGTGTGGTGCGTGTGTTTGTGTGTTGTGTGTGCCTGTGTGCGTGTTGGCGTGTTGTGTGTTGTGTGTGTGTGTGTGTGTGTGTGTGTGTTGTGTGTGTGTGTGTGTTTGTGTGTGTGTGTGTGTGTTGTGTGTGTGTGTGTGTTGTTGTGTGTGTTGTGCTGATGAGGACGGTCGAATGATCATGATGATCTTGGGACTTTTTGCCTCGGCGAAAGTAATGTCAACGAGTGCGCGAAGACTGTAAATGTATTTATCCAGATAGAGGAAAATCCAATTTCGAAACAGAATCCATTAAAAGATTTGTGTGTGGTAATGTTGTCATGTGGCAAGTTACACTCGATGGATTGTAAAATAATGACAGCACTGTGTCTTATTCACAGATGAAACAGCGATGTTATCCCGAGTATTCTGTATTCTTCAATGTTCAACTTCGTAGATTATAATCGAAGAATCGTAACGAATGAATCGATATCATAATAATGTTTTAGGAAAATCCGTTAAAACGTATCAGTAAATACTGCTCATCCACCAAATGTATCTATAAACATCAGCAAAAGAATTTGATGAAAATTTTGCAAAATCCGTGTTGATGTATTATTTGTGATGAAAAAGAAGTGACGCTGTGTTTCAGTGACGTAATGCAAACTATATCGTTCACTTTACATGGGTTGGGAATACAAGTATTGCATAGAGAAAAGTATATGCTAGCACGATTTTCGTGTGAGCCAAGCGCGTCTCCCTTTATTGATCGTTGTAGGTCCGTTTAACGTTACGATATTTTCTCTACAAATACAGTTGAAAGTATTATTTTTTGTTATAAGAGTCCGATTGAATCACAAAACTAATAGGCATGAGACACTTAGTTTGTTACAATTTGCAGTAATGTAGCTAAGGCACAGACCCCACAAAATCATAACATTTCACATGTTAGCCTTTTATTGTAAAGTAATTTAATCCTTGTGATATCGAGAAAGTGTATGATAATTCACTTTGATAGTAGTTCTAGGGGCTCGATTACCTCGATGTTATACACCACGCCACAATATGCGCACCGTGGGGTGGATTTTTTTTAACGTAATAATGAATGACAGTCTTTTTTCATTCGGTAAAGGATTTAAGCATTTTTAACTATAAAATGTCAATTATTGTAAAAGATATACCATATTCATATACCAAACCTACAGATTCTCATTTGTATTGATAAGTTTTACATGTGTCAGCAGGAGATTCTCATACTTTGAACGACGTAATATTTATGTGAGAAACACTGAACACAATTTTATTAAAATAACGATTCCTTTAAGCTAGTTTGAATTAAACTGTGTTATTTCAATTTGTACTACAACATCCTGAACTCAACCATATCCGTCCAAACAAATAACTACAGCTCTAAATCCTTGCACAAATATCAATATCAAACTGGTACTAAAAAAATATTATTTGTAATATATAATTTATCCCACTTAGAAAAAGTCGATTAAGAATTTTGACAAATATTTTAAACTCTTTAAAGCCCAATTTCAGAAATTGGGAATTTTTTTGTATTTAAAAGCTTTATGCCCAAATGTCAATATACACCAATGATAACAATCTGAATATCTTTCTGAGTTTTTTAAAATTAATTAATGAAACAATCTCTTTCTGAATGAGTATACTCCAGATAACCTTTAACACCCATTATTAAAGATTGTGTCATTGATTTGCACGTCAAACAACATCTATGTGAATGAAATCATTGCTGACAATCATATCCAATGAAGGATTATATAAAAAACCCCTCATAAAGACTTGGGTAAAATATTGAGTTTTGGTGAAAATCTGACGGTTAAACTTCATCCTTTTTCAAATTGCTCAAGCAATTTCAAAAATCCGCGACGTCAAAGTCACGTGCCTTTTACAAACTTGTCCGATCAGTCCTTAGCCAATGTCTGCGGGGTTTGCCGTTTAGCCAATCACTGTGCCTGCGCTGGTCTTGCGACGGTACACCAGTAACCGCGATTGCAGTTGAGGCAAAATTGAAACTCACGAGAAAGAACAACATTCTGGTAACATGTCGTTATTAGTTTTTCTCATATACAACAACATTCATACAGTATGGATCCAGACTTTCAATCACGATTTGTAATATAAACTAACGTCGTTTGGTATTGATAACGAAGAAGTAATGACTTTGCACATCCCTGACACCAAATGGCAGCAAATCCATATTTTAGCTCACCTGAGCCCAAAGGCTCAACTGACTATTGCGAATCCGCTTTTTTGTCCCGTCTCTTCCGTAGTGCGTCGTGCGTCGTCGTCGTGCTCGTGCTCGTGCGTCGTGCGTCGTTCGTCGTTCCGTCGTCGTAAACTTATACATTTCAGCTTCTTCTTCAAAATCATGATTGGAATTTGGCCGCAAACCATCTGCAGGAATGATCCTTAGGGTGCGGGATTCAGTCCTCAAAATGTAGCAGCCTGCCCCCCTAGGGCCAGGGCAGGGCCGCTAAAGGCCAAAATAGGTAGTTTCAATCATCTTCTCTCTAAAATCCAAAAATAGTTTAGTTAAGCCACTTTTGTAAGTACCTCTATTAGTTCTGATAATGTTCTCATGACAATTCCCAGGGTGGCCCCGTTTGGCCCCAGCAAGGGCCCCAATTTGCGGGAGGCCGTAATAGGAATAACTCACATCATGTCAATGATTAGACCTCAAACTTGGTGGGAATGATCCTCAAGGGGGAGGAAGAGGTTCGTGGAACTGGTACAGCCCCCCCCCCCGGGGGGGCCAGGGGCCGGCCAGAACGGCCCAAACTGATAGGTACCTTCTAACCACAAGCCATTTTAACCAAACTTGTGTGGTAGATTGCTAAGCAGGGACCGTCAATTATTGTGGTCAAAGGTCAGCAAATTAGGTCAAAAGTCAAATGAAGTAAAGTTTCTTCTTTGTTGGTAATGCCTCTCTAGATCCAAAATTTGAAGTTTGGAGCCACTAGAGTGTAGATACCTCTATATCGTCTGAATTAAAGTCCTCATACAATGCTCAGGGCCCGTTTGGTCCCCAAGGGGCAAAAAGTTTGGGGGTAGGCCCTAATAGGAATAACTCACATTCACACAAGATTGAAACCAAACTGGTGATGATCCTCAGGGGAGTCGAAAGAGTAGTCACGTGGAATGGTACACCAGGCCCCCTGGCCCAAGGCAAGGCCCCTAGAGGGCCAAACTAGTAACTTTCTAACCACAGCCTCATATTGTAACCAAACTTGGATGATAGATGCTTAACAGAGACCATCAATGTTATTTGGAGTCAAGTCACATAAGTAGGTCAAAGGTCAATTTAAGATACCTAGCGTGGCCTTGTTATAAAAACGGATGTAGTATTTAAATTTAACTTGACAAATCACTATATGGCAAGGGTATGCAAAAGTTTTCAACTGGTTCATTTGGCTAACGTTGGTGCCATAGATATCAGCTCCGAGGCCAAAAACTATGTATAAGTGATGTTTTTTCTATGGTGCCATAAGAGTTGCGAGACCTCTAGGTAGCTGTCGTGCCCCCCGGCTCTTGTCAAATTAGGGGGAATCCACATCAGAAACCCCTGCCCAAGACATATTTGCAGCGCAAAATTTTCTAACGCGCCTAATTGCCTACCAAACAATTCTGAACAACGGGGGGGGGGGGGCGCCGACTACAAAACCATATTTGCCAGCCACAACTTTTTCTAACTCTGCCAAATGCCAGCCTCAAATCATCTTTCTGACAATTAGCGGGGGGGGGGGGGAGAGGGCGCCGACCAAAACAATTGCCACCAAAATTTCTAACCTGCAAATTGCTAGCGGCCAAACAATTTCTGACACCGGCGGGGCGCGCGACCAAAACCATATTTTACCAGCCAAAATCTTCTAACCTGCCAAATTGCCAGCCTAAACATTTCTGACACATATGGGCGGGGGGGGGGGCGCCGACCAAAACCAATTTGCAGCTCCAAAAATTTCTAACAGTGGCCATGCGCACCAACAATTTCTTGACAAGAGGGGGGGGGGGGAGGAGGGGCGACGAACGCAAAACCATATTTTGCCAGCCAAAATTTTTCGACCCTGACAAATCAGCCCAAATCACAGTTTTGGCATGCACATGCAAAATTTCGTGGGGGGGGGGACATTTGATATTGTGTCCCCCCACGTTCAAAGTCCGGGGGGGGGACATTACCCGACCGTCCCCCACCACCGAATTTGCGCCCCTGGCCCCCCCTGAGCACCAATCTTAACTACTTGGATCTATAATGTAAAATATAGTCGAAATTTCGGGGTACCTGTAATCTCAGGTTCCCACCCCCCCCCCCCCTCGAGATTTTTCATTAATTAATATTAAAAAAAAAACCGAAAGATATTCAGAATCTGTTATTGGTGTGATATGACCTTTGGGCATACAGCTTTCAAATAAAAAAATCCCCAAAACTAAACTTGGGCTTTAACATCGAATACTGTATAGTTTTCCGTAAATAAGTACTGGGATTGTCAGTATTTTTTTCTAGTCCAATTACAAACCCTTGTGATTATCAAAAATTTCATAGTATACAGACGAGTTGTATACATTCAGGTATGCTACTTCTGGTGTAAAGTCACCATTTCCCTTTTATTTATTCCTTCGCATTATTTTGGAATCAAAGGTTACAATTCCCGCATACTTTCTGAAGGGGTTTTGGAGAGTTTTATGACAAACCCTTGTGATTATTTGAAATTACACAGTACATACAAACATGTTGCTTGCATTAAGAACGTGTATATTACCTCAGGTTCGAATTCGCCATTTTCCTTTCCTGTTTCCTTTCGCATTTGGAATCAGTTGCAAAGTTTTGACGGAGATGGAGCAGTTGGAAAACCGATCTCTGTTGAGAGCAGCCGGTTTCCCCCCACTCCTGACCCCGTGGTTGGTGGGCGAGGACCGGTGATGTAGCGCAGAAGTTTCTCGGTCGTTTTTACTAACCTCGACTTTTCGAATCATCGGCAGTATCACTCCTAAAAGGGTGTCGTGCATCTTTCTCTAGAGGCTTCCATGATGATATCAAGACTCAGCCTTGACACTGAAATTGCTTAAAATATTTCATTTAGATGATTTACACTCTGTGAATGAAGTATATGTCATGAAATGTCTAAACGCAGGCTACCTGTTTTGTTGTTTTCGTGTTTTGATGAATAAGCATTCACCGTTTGGAAACTTGACCCAAGATATTATTTTGATGTGATAGAAAAGGTAAAAGTATTAGATCTACATTTGTGTGTGTATATTTGCGTATGTCATTCATTATTCAATCATTCTAACTTTACAATTCCTTACTTAGGGAAATAGAAAAGTAAAGAAGTCTGCACCGTCCACGTAACGAGAAATTTTGAAGTAATGTTAAAATTGTGAGATCTAATATTTTACACACTTTACTCTTTTATCTTGTTCAACCAACAAGGATATTACAGATAAAATGAGATGATTACCATGACCTTCTTGTGAATGATATACAAGTCAATATTTTATTTACATATTTAATTGATGAAATGAGAAGATACAGTTGACTCTCTTTATAAAAAAGACCTCCTTGGTACCATGACTTTTACTTGGTTATATCAGTGTTTTAAAAGCAATGAAATGATAAAAACAATTTATCAGGTTTTAACTAATCAGATTTATAGAGTTTTCTTCATCTGTGACATGTGGGAACAAGCTTTTTCGTAAATCAGTATCTGATACATTTCAATACTGAAAAAAAGTTTGTTCGTTATATCAGTGTTCTTTATAACGAGAGTTCACTGTATCACAAATTTAACTTTAGTTGTTGTATAGCCGTACAATTCATCGAAGCAGTCGTTCTCTTCAGATAGAGGAAGTATTGAGATTGCAGGAGAAACTCGTCAATCATCGCCTTAATTTCCTTTTGATTGTTGTGTTGTTTTTCTTCCCACTTTCTTTACGGAAGTTATATTTTGGTTTGTTTAAAAGAATGTTTACAAAACGATAAAATCCATGTTTAATTTCATCATCAATTGCACTTAAACAGCTATAAAAATCCAGAAGACTAGATCTTGAAGCATCTTGAAGCATTTTAATGTGTTTGTGACAACCTGCATTCACTTTGTAGTTTTTGGTACGACAGAGTCTTAACGTCATCCAGAACATAAATACAGAATAACCACCAACCACTCAAAATGTCGAAAGCAAATAGGAGTTGAAAAATGTCCAAATCATTTTCTACCAGCCAACATTCTAGCCAAATAGAAAAAAAGTTTTGAACGCACTTATGTGTTCTCTGTCTGTCAATACTTAGCAGCTATAGGGCCAGCGATCCATTCGTGTTTGCAGGGCGCCCGCAGCCTAATTTTGGGGGCAAGAAAGAGCGATTTTTACGAAGTGGTGGTTGATTGGTGAAGGAAGGGTCGATTTAAGTCAAGTGCCAAAATTGTTGCTGGAAAGACAAACCAATTGTCAGTTACAGTTTTAGAAACGAGTTATTGAAGTGTTCAGATGACAGAAACAGTAAAATGCGATTGAGTTTGAGTTTAAACGTTTATTGCTATCTATAACGATTCATAGTCAGTCGTATCTTTAACATCAGAAAAGTTACAAAAGTTTCGCAGTTTGTACAAACTTCCAAATGTTATATCAATCATTAGATCTATTCATGACAAAGGATAAGTAAGACGAAATAATTTTTATAGAAAGATTGCCACTTAACTTGGGTTGAACAGAGTCAGAAACATCCTAAAAATTGACACAAAAAATGTAATTCGGCATTGATTTTGATATGATTTTAAATTTTTGATGATAATGATAATTATGAAAAATAATGAAATGGGGAAAAACGAACTACCAGCAAAGACCTTGTCAGAGTATTTTGCAGAGAATTTTCAATTATTGTGACGCATGTAGGTAATGCGAAAAAAAAGTTTTGCTCAAAGACTTTCGCTGACCTTATTTTGTTACTGTTTGTTACGTAGGGCCTAGACTCTTCATAAAGTACCATCACTTACTGCAAAACACTGATGGTTAAATGCAACTTTCAGTGTTTTTCCCCAATATACTACATGTATATACGGTACCACACATGACATTGAATTGCAATACTCTACTACAATTAAACACCAATCCATCTGTCGTCATGTAACCCTAAAAGTAGTACCCTTTACACCTAAAAGTATTGAAAACACTCAATGTGGTGCCCATATGGGGCAGAGCTCCACGTGTTACATTTAACACTCGAAAGTTCGTAACTCGACGTGACAAGAAATTCTCGCCGAACCTATCACGGGGAGGCGTTTGACAAGATGTGATATTTTATGTCTGTGCCAAATCATGGGTCATAATTCCGTCTTATCCAAGCAAATCAATGAGGAGAGACAGGTGTGCTTTTTGTGGGTTGTTGTCGAATCAGAAACGGTCCCCGACTCCCCATAGATGAGCGAATGATGGAACTTTATCGTTAGAATGACAGCATTTTCAGAGTGTATACACTCGACGTCTTGACAAATTTTAGGTGAAAGTGAGGAGACAACATAAAGAAACTAAAACAGGGTATTCGTAGAGACATCGTCATCGTCCTCCTCCTCATGCTCCTCCTCCATCTTATTTCCTCCTCCCCTCCTGCTGCTCCCCCTCCTTCTTATATCCTCTTCTCCTCCTGCTCCTACTCATCCACCACCATCTTCCTCAGCCTTCTTTTTCTTTTTCTTCGAGCTTCTATGAGTATGAAGTTTAGAAATAGTTTCGTTAGTATTGAATGTTGTAAGAACAAATGCAACAACGAAAAGTTCTTTGCAATCAATGTTAAATTAAAGCGTTTTTATTTATCTTGTAACTTCTGCAACACTCAAAATTTGAAGTTAATAAGAAAAGTGAATAACGTATCGTAATAAATTTAAACTCCGTTCATATTTTATCACTATTATCGTTATCATTGATATCATAATTATTATTAGCCAGTGTTGTTTATTATTATTATTATTATTATTATTATTATTATTATTATTATTATTATTATTATTATTATTATTATTATTATTATTATTATTATTATCATCATCATCATTATTATAAATTCTCATCATCATCATCATTATCATCATCATCATCATCATCACCATCACCAACATTAGTATTATTGTGTTATTATTATTATTTATATGCTCTTTTTTTCCTTTTTCATATATTTCCTCCAGATTCCGCCGCTTGTTTGTCGCCGTCGTCGAGAGGTGACGACCCCGCAAATCACGGCGGGTCGCCAGGTGTGCACCGGTGATTTCGGAGGTTGTTAGGACCGCTAATGTCTCTCTCAGGACCGCGGTGACCGCGCGTGTAAGTGCTCGCCAGACCTTGGATAAGAGATGAATTGATTAAGGAAGAATTTGATGGTTGTCGAGTTTTTACTAATCCTATTTTTGCCAGTAACTTTGGCCCAAGTTCGCTCAATACCATTCATCCGTCATCATCTGTTGTTATTTAAGTCAAAATCTTATTTCTTTCAATTGAAGAATTTAATGTCATTGAAATAGCTCAGTCAGCAAACACGCGAATAAATCTTAAATCAAAATATTCCTTTCAAGACTCCCATCTAAATGCTTGGGATTAATGGAAGTGTAAGATACATTTCTTTTTATAGACTTTTCATTTGATTTGCACCCCTGCTGTGCGCTTGGAAAATTTTTAATTTTGACCTTTATTAGTTCTTTGCCTTAGTTAGATTGAGTCACCTAAACATTCTGATCTTTAGTAATATGGCGTAAATGTGTATCACTGTCCTTTGTTCAGGCGAATAACCGAATACATAATATCTTCATCTCCTTTGAACAAACGGAAATAAATTATTTATTACATTAACCGTAATAAAGTGTACCTCAAAATACAAATATTTATTTAGAATTTAATTAATGGGAGTTCTTGTTGTTCTGGTTAATTCGTTTCTTTTTGTTTAGTAGTGTATCTTCACGTAATCATCATTATGAAATTACACTTTAAAAGTGTAATTGATGCATATTTTTCTTTTTACCAGAATTTGAACACGATGTAAAATACAAACAAACAGAACATGGTGGGCAAGAAATAAAGCAAATAACAGTATTCAAAGCAGCCTAATGCTAAATACGTACACAGTTTAATGCTAAAATTCGTTCTCTGTGTATTTGTTGTTAATTTATAAACATGTAGATATATCAATAATTCACATTGCAATACTTCAAATATTAGATGTACATGTACCAACAATTATAAGTTATAAAGCGAATTTGTATACACGTTCCCACCTCAGTTGAGATTCAAAGTGTAAAATTTAGATATACAACTATGTTTTTAACTCGACAGTGTAGAAGTAAAATATATAAATATAGATGATATTTTTAAAAGGAGGATTACTTGAAATGATTATATTTAAAGGGAATTCATAAACTGCAAAAACTGGGGTGTTAATCTTAACACATGGTGTGACACAATATGAATATCGGAAAAGTATTGATTTTGCAACACCCTTAGTGTTAAAGCCAATGCTCTTGGCGTTTGAAATAATTCGTTTGGTGTTAAAATAACACCCGTGGTGTTGAAATTTTACACCACGTCTGGTATTCATATTGTGCCACACGATTGGTGTAAAATTTAACACCCCAGTTTTTCCAGCTTCTTGGTGCTCTCCGCAGACGACATTTTACACCAACGTTCGCGCCAAAATACGAGGCCCTGCTGTTACAGGTTGAATTGACGCGACAGCTCTGCCGCATTTTGTGTTTATGATTAATAGGAAGGAATAACCCCGTTGCGTAACGATATGTTCCGCTACCTCCGAATTAAGGAAACTTCGATAACTTCTCAACAATTATCATTCAATAAAATTAACAAACTCTTATTAATAACACAGTATTCGTTACAGGCGTTTGTACGTGTTCGAAACATTTGAGTTCCGAACCAAAATTGACCTCGCTTGCTTACGCATACGGAGGTAGTGTGTGCCCTTGTAACTGTCGTCTTTGTGTCTTCATTATAAGAAAGGTCCATGATTATACGGAATGTTTTATTTATTAATTCGTTAGTACATCTTTCATCATTGAACTAGGCATGTTGACGATTAACCAAACATGACAGTCATGTTATCAATACTTGCGTTTTCTTTTGTAATTGAAGAATTTCTGGCCCTGGATTGTAAAGTGAATTGTAAATTCGTTTGTAAATGAATTACATCTGTCAATTAAGATCTCACATCTCACCTTTACCGTATGGCAATATTTCTTTGTTTTAATGTACTGAGAAAAATATAATACTAACAATTATTGACCTTGTGTGTGTAAAAGAGAAGAGATGTACCCTTTTCCTTTGATTCCATAGTAACAAGAATGTAATGACGTGACAGGCAAGGGTTATGGATTACTGAACTTAGAGAGCTTGTAAATTTATTCCTATTAAACCAAACGTCTGACATACGTATCATTCAGAATAATTATGAATGATTTGAATTTCATAGAAATTAGTTAGTTTTGTTTGGTTCGTGTTTTCTAAGTTGTCGATGTTGTTATAGTTAGGTGAAAGGGTTTCAACTTTGCTATCATAATTGTTTTTAATCCCAAAAATGTGTATGCTTTAAATTATAGATTATGTGTTTTTTAAATTTATTTTCAGTTTATTCATTTACTCAGTTATTCAGTTGGTAAGTTATGCATTTATTTATTTGTTGGTTTTGACATGTTCGAATACTTATGGAATACCTTCGGTTAGATTTACGTATAATTTACCAATATATTATTTCCTTTTTCCATCTTCCGGTTTTATTCTTCAATGTTACTTATTCATGCAAAGCTCACAAAAGTCCTTATTCAGTTCATTCACCTCATGTTATAACACCAGTCCTATCATAAATCAACTCTAAAACCGTCCACATATTGGTACTTACACCATTACTTAGCGCCCGGCACAAAATGACGCTTTGTCTGTAACCGCATGTGTAGAATATAAACTTGAAAAAACAAGATGGAAGAAAAAAGAAACACAAGGCCAGTTTTTTAGTCCTCTCTGAATAATTTCTTTGTCATTATTCCCTCTTCCAGATTTTTCCTGGCAAGGTTAACAACCAATCAAAACGCATTTCTCACGACAGTAAAATGCCAAAATCACACCCGCATGTGTTTTATTGATGTATCCTTTGCAACATAGCGAGAATAAGTCATTGACCCGAATGGACACGCGGACACCTATCGGTCACCGATAGCTGAATATGTTTCAGATAGATTGTATGGATATTGTACTCATATTTTTCAATAGGGCTACAACCCCCCCCCTCCGAAAAGGTATTTATACATGGAAACGAAATCTTGCTTGGTGATGTCAACCCAAGAAAAAATATTTAAAGTTGATCGAATGGGGCAAATAGAAATGCTCGTTTGCATATGAAGCAAATGAGACATATTTATGTCAAGTTCCAACTGAAAAGCATATCAAATATTCCTTGCTTTGAGTACACGTTTATGTATCTATATGTATATACAGTACATGTATTTATATATTTGTTATTTTTAATTATTTATATCTGTTTTTATGTATATTTATGTATTTAACATATTTACAATGTAGTTTAATGCATAAACACGTATGTATATAATATATCCTTATATATTGTAACTGTGTAGAAATGTATGTATGTATGTATGTATGTATGTATGTATGTATGTATGTATGTATGTATATTCTTTTTTCAATTTATTTGTAAGTTGCATAAACACTGAAAGGGATCATTTTACAATGTTTCCGATTTTGAAAAAAATACATACGTAATCCTTCATGCTACAAGATACAAGTGTCTCTGAAAAGGGCAGACAATGAATCCCTGAAAATTATATATCAAAGTTTTACTTTAAACAAATGAACCTCCACAATGTTAAAGACTTTTTTTGCCTTTATGTACATGTTTGTAAATAAAAATAGAAAAAGAAATATAAACTTTTATTCTCTTCTGAATACGAGAGGTAATTGGAAAAAATTAGAAATATATTTCGAGAAATATATCTAGCCAAGCTGTTAATAAAAATTGAACAGTGTATTGGTTGATTTTTATAAAAACTGAGCTAATTTTGACTACTAAAATATGGCATGCACTAATACTATTTACTTTAGACCAGTTAATTCATATTATGAAATGTGAAATATTGTTATTGAAATGTGTTATGTAACGGCTGAAACACCTCTTTATACCATTTGTAAATGTTACGATTGTGCTTTATTGACCAATAAATGGTTTTGTATTTGAATTTGAATTTAATTTTGACCAATATGTTTCATTGCATGGACCATGGACTCAAAGGTTGGACACACTGTATCTCTCTCGGTATTGGTTTACTTTACAATCCCCCCTCAGAGCCCAGCAATAAAATGTTTGAATTTGATGATTAGCAGTTATGACGTCTCCATCCCTCGGCTTCCAAGTACGTTGTTATTGCTCGATGAATAATCCCTCGCCATATATCAAACATTATCTGGTCCATCATGACACGTTGACCGGCCACTTATCAAAGGTCATCGGAGGTCATTCCATGGAGCTAAGGCGTAATCGCATCGTTTCGACGGAACAAAATAATCCCTCCTGGGTCCCCGCATTTTAAAAACTCGGTCCTAGCTGTTGTACAGTTACCATTTTTAAGACATCGTTTAACAATGTTTCCATTTTTTTTTAAATCTGAGCTACGTGATCGTTCATGCTATTTGTACCTCTTATATAAGGTCGAGAAATTAAGCCCCGAAAAGAAAAACTGTCGTCCATGCGAAATGATCATTAAGTGCTTTTAAAAGTGAAAATCACTGGACGACCATTCCAGTTTTCCCCGTAGACTGTTATAGAATTATTACTCCCCTCGACATTAAAGGCACTGTATAACAATGTTTCCAGTTTAAAAATCTGAGCTGCATGATTCCCCATGCTACCAGTGTCTCTGACATGGTCTAAAAATGAAGCCCTGAAAAAATTGTAGTTTAAAACGATCATTAAGTGCTTTAAAAAAGTAAAAATCATTGAGAGACCATTTCAGCTTTCCCCCATAGACTGCAGTGTTTTAGAATTTCCTATCGCCTGATAGGAAATTAATCTGCCAATTTGTATCTGCACATATTGTGCTAGTGACAGCATAACTGTCCAAACTTTTGTGTCCTAATGTGTTTATTTGTCCATTCAAACACTGTCAGATATTTCAGATAGCAAATTTTTTAAACGTGTCTTCCACAGTTTTATATAGCGTCTTTAATTCCTGTGCCGATATTTGTACATATTTTCTTAGAGACAACATAACTGTTTGAAGTTTTGCGTTCTACTGTTTTTATTTATTTGTCCATCTAAACAACACCGTAAAGGTTAGATATCACATTTTGACATTTTGTTTTAAATGGGGCTTCCATGATGTTAAATTGTGTCTTTAAGTCAATGTAAAATGTTAAAGTATTGCATTTTATCATCTTTTGTACGTTAAAGGTAAATAACATGATTGGGGGTAGTCGACAACTTGGGCTGAAATTACTTTAAAATCAAGTAAACTATGCACGGATTCTCCTGTGAAAATCTCGTAGTCAAACGTTGAATCGTTCTAAAATAACTAAAGTCAATGTCACTTGTGGCATGCATACCTTCTGTGTGGCTCTCTGTGTGTCTTATTTTTATCGTGCCCCGATAGAATTAATGTTCATGCTTGATTCTCCTCAAGTAAACAAATTAGAGACAAATCCTTCTAGCTGGGAGATCTACTTTAGCTGGTGTACATTGGTATATATTTCAACTGATTTGGTTC
>JZLH01S0047633.1:54373-73737 GCA_001188425.1 Eucidaris tribuloides
TGTCCCATGACATCTACTACACCAGTAAGTCAGATAAAATTACAATCCATGACTGGAATTTATCCTGTCCTTGTCTTTGAGGCTTTCACCTGCAGTCCAATTAGTAATAACTGCGCGCGGATATTCGATAATTCATTATGTCAAAATGCATTTTGTTCCCCCAAGAGACCCTGAATTCACCTCTCTTAATTTAGAAAGTCTAAATGGCTTTATCCCCTCACCTACCCCACCCCCCACACACACTTGACCTCTTGTAAACCCGATTACAAATTAGTACACCTGAACTCTGCGAAGGAGAAAAATGTACGATTGGGATATGTCTGGATGTATTAATGTACGAATGGTCGACTAATAAGATTTGTCAGGACGTCTGAAATCGCCAAACTTGTGAACTAAACGGAAAGTGAAAGCTGTTTGGTTGCTTCTTCCCCTCTCATGTTTACGCTCCTATCCAAACTGATTTGCAGCGAATGTCAGTTAGAAGTTGGGTAATCTGGGGGTATTTCATAAAGCTGTTCGTAAGTTACGAACAACTTTACGAACGACTGGTGATACTTTCTTGGGTGCTAATCAGTTTCTCATGCATTTACATGTAGCACACAAAGGTATCACCAGTCGTGCGTAAAGTCGTTCGTAACTTACGAACAGCTTTATGAAACACCCCCAGGTAATGGAATGATCCTTTTGTTGCGACAGAAAACATTTTCCCCTCAAATCGTGATTAGCCAACTTTCTAGAACACGTTAACACATTTATTTTCCACTCATTCCGCAAAATACTGTTCAGATTATACTTGCAATAAACATTTCCTGCATCTTTAATATGAGACTGGAACTTAAAGATACTTCTGGTCCAAAGATGAATAACCATATGAAGTGGGAATTTTTTCAACAGTGTCATGTCCTTCCAAAAAAATTACAATTGTGAACAAAACTTTCTTGTATTGGTAATAATGTTTCCTAGCTATCTTTATCAACTCAAACTTTTTTTTTTTATTATTCAGTGGCTTAAGGTTGAGAATTAAAGTGCATTTAGGTTAATCACCAGTTACAAATTATTTTGTACCAACGGAATATTTTTTATTCATATCTTGATTGATAGACGTTAAGGTATAATTGTGATTGTGTATTTTTTAGATTATTTTACATTAGTGCACATGGTTTTGTATGAAGACAAAGAAGAACTACAGCAATCGTTCTTACCTAATTGAATTCACTTAATTAAACACGTTTAAGACCCCTTGTTATTTAATGCAAGTCAATATAAAATATGAAATACGTAAATATCCCAGTTAAACGAGTTAATTCAGTTTTATATATTATTTTGTACCATCCTAATCGCAAAATGTATCTAGTCTCGAGAACTCCGGTCATGTTCCAACGATTCCAAGGTGTGTCTGGTGGATGTTCAGGGGGTCTACCCTGTAGTCTACAAATTTAGACCTACATCTGCAGTTGTGTGTACTACATCTGTATGACAGCGGTCTGTATCAACCTGTTACGCAAAGAAGTTCATATCTACTGTAGGTTCAGATGCTGAAACGGTTCACTTCATTCACAAAACACACCAAAGCGCTTCGCGCGCCGAAGTTGCTGGTTATGAGCCGTTCAGGGTCTGGACAGCAGACTAGGTCTATCGCACAGGTGAGTTTTTCACCTGTAACAGAGTGCACACCTGTCCGTCTGCCTCAGGAAAAAGGCGCCATTTCCGCTCGGATCTCTTACTCTCGAAGAACAGGAAGCAGAACTCATAGGCACCTTCTCGCCTTACCAAACGGTCAAGGACCCCCTTACCGGAAAAATAAGGGGACAAGTCATCGACATTTGTCGGACGGGGATGATACGAAGAAGGGGAAACTCACAAATCACCAAGAATTTTGCCAATTTGTAGCCTTTTTAGGAAACATCGTCGTAGCACACTATCGAATCAATATACACATGAAAGCACATGCTCAAATCACTACTGTTATTTAATAAATTCACAATTTTAATAAACTTAGTTGGTGCCAATTTAAAAAAATTGTTATTTATTTATTTAGTGATTGAGTGATTTATACTTTGTTATCTATTTAATTATTTTGATTCAATTATTTGGATTAATGGATGGAATGATGGGTGCATAAAATTTCCGTTCTTGTATTTGGTCGAATATTGGTTTCTCTTTCGTTCTGATGTAATTATGGTCCGTACATCTGGCTCTTTATCCAATATGGAAATTGTTCCGTTAAATAGGGGCCTATGCTTCTCCTTTATTTGATCATACCTTTGACAAAATCTGCAATGAAAATGATATTGATTCGTTAAAGAACAGATAAGAGATTACACATAATAATGCGACGACAATCGGGTCAATAGTTTAACGCACGGACCGGTTCGGGGTCATAATGACTTATACTGTTCGCCAGGTGTATCAAACGAGGATATTCGCAGGTGAGTGCGGCGAGGGGGGTGGGGGTATAGGGGTGGGAGAGAAGGTGTTCACCTAGTTACTTAGACCTTGACACCAATATACCTGATTCAAATGTTTGTTACTTGCATTTTAGAATGACTCATCGTTGAATCGACATTGAACCATCCGCATTCTTTCAACGTTTTATAATCGACACCGTTCGACTTCCTCCCTCAAATCAAAATCCAAATGTTGGATCCTCAACTGTGAATATGTATCCTTAGCCGGTTAGCGTATGCTCATTAAAGACAATGTTCAACCAAGGAACTTCTTGATACAATACTGTGGAGGTTCAGTTTCAAACCAGAGCAGTTCTACTGTGAGCATTTAATAAGTATGCCTCTGCAGTCCGAACTCTCATCTAATTTGAAATGGCTCATGCATGCAATGTACCAAATCTGATCAGAAAGTCGTAAGTTGCGATGGTAACGACACTAAATCAGACATGGGTATACCCTTGTGTCCTCCGACCTTTGAAGTCCAAAATCTAATCAGTTCGTCAGTACCTCATACAATACATATACTTGACCTAAGTAATCCGATGAGCTGTTTTTAGGTCATTTCGGTAACGAACCTAAAGTAGACATGTGTAAGGCGTTGTGACCTTTGACATTTGACCTTTCAACTCCTATGTCTATTCAGTTCATCAGTACCTCAAAGCCTACTTCATACTTGAACTAAGCTTGAAATCCGATTAAACGTTCTTAAGTTATTGCGGTAACGAACGCAAATTATACTTGTACGAGGCCTCGTGCCCTTTGACCTTTGAACTTTGAACTCAAAAGTCTAATCAGTTCATCTTTGCATTAAAATTATCCAGTTTCATTAAAATTCGGTCACTGGTTCTTGAATTATCGCGGTAACGATGACCGGTAACGGACGGATGGATGGACAGACAGATAGACGGACTGATGGAAACCGAGACCGTCTGTGATTTGATATTCAGTGGATGAATTTCACTAATCCAGGGGACATCGTGTTACTCACGTTACCAATTTGAGGAATTAGTCGTAATCATGAAATACCTTACCTTTATCACACATCGTCAGAATAGTCGAACGTACTCGTTTAATTTCACAACAAATTGGTCTTAAGTGTGAAAATGTCGTCGACCTGTCAGCAACTATCAAACTCTTTCTTGGTGCCCCCTTCTCGTCATTGTATCTGACAGCACATACGTGGATGTGATCACGTCTTCAGATAGTATCAGTTCCAGACCTTTCGACTTTGCCATCTTCTGTGTAGACTCCGTGTGGGTGCGATCCCGCAGCCTGTATCAGTCGAAGACAATGGTTCCAGTCAAAGCAGTTGACGAAGGGTAGTAGTTATTTTATCAATACATGAATAGGATGGGTTAATCTCAAGGTCTGGAAGCCAGACTAATCTTTAGACCGGACGGATAGAACGTGTATTGCTGCAAGGATGATCATGAATGTATGCCATATTTAATTTTGTAGTTTTGGGGATATCACTTGTCATAATATATTTTTCTTATTTATTTATTTATTTATTTATTTATTTGTTTATTTATTTATTTATTTATTTATTTATTTGTTTACCCATTCATTGTTTCGTTTCATTCTATGTCTTCCTGGATCAGTTCCTACGGAGTCTTTCTGGGTCAGTTTACAACTCACATAATTTGCATGAATATACCTTTTATACATCAACACAATTTACGGATTTTGTTTCTCTTACATTATGTTTAATCAATCAATTGATTGGTTACTTAATTGGTAAATATATTAAGCCAAAAATGAATGGCTAAATGGATGAATGAATAGTGGGATGAATTTATTTATCGATATGTTTATTTTCATTTATTTATTCATCTGTTCAAAGAGTGACTTATATTATTATTACTATTGTCAGGTATGGCCTTTTATAACGGGTAATATATGATTATATAATATACAACATATTATATATTTTCATATTATATATCTCAGATAAAGTACATATCTATTTATTTATTATTTTCTGTCGTGATTAACTGGTAAACAATGGATTTATTTTGATCATCTCATCGATTGACATCATATTTTGTGAAGGTAAATCGCACCCTCATCCGTATGTGCTGATTCCCGTCTTTCAAGATAATTTCACTGAGATCAAATCTTCATTCTTCAAAATAATTCATTCTTTCTATTCCCCAAAATTCGAATTATAGCAAGTGATAATACCTTTACCTAAATATCGCCCAAGGAATCTTCCCACAAATATTGAATCTGCCAATTCCTTTAATAAGTTTAAGAAAAATACCTCTTTTGTCATCTACTGAACATGCTGAAAGTTGTGAAAAACTCTTGTAATCGCTGTGATGTAGGCCTACTTGTTCTATGTAAAACCTCTATAACTGCACAACAACAACAACAATAATAATGATGATGATGATGCTGATGATGATAATAATAATAATAATAATAATAATAATAATAATAATAATAATAATAATAATAATAATAATAATAATGATAACAATACTACTACAACTACTACTACTACTACTACTACTACTACTACTACTACTAATTACAATCATTACACTCGTATAAATGTGTATACCAGATATTTCATCATTTGTATTTGCCATTTGGTTTACATAAATTTGTATAATTATTCCAGTAATACACTGATTTCATTTTTTTTTCACGTTCATTTTCCGTTTGTTTGTCATAAATTTGCATAATTATTCTAGTATTACACTAATTTTATATTTTATAGCCGGATATTTGCCTTGTGGTTTGTATAAATTTGCATGATTATTCTAACAATCTTCTTCTTATCTTCTATCTCGACTAACCTTGAACTTCCATCTGATCATGCCGTCGTTAAGTGTTTAATAAATGTCATTCGACCTCCAGCTGAGAAATTGATTTTGCGTACCCGGAAAATTCGTTCTATCGACATATCATCATTTAAGTCTGATATTGTGAATTCCCCACTAGTGAATAATCCACCTGATGATCTCGACTCCCTTGTTTCTCTATATGACAGCACCCTCCGGCATATTTTAGACCAACATGCCCCTGAAATCGTGAGGTCTGTTATATTACGTCCCCATGCCCCCTGGTACTCAGATGCCCTTCGTACTGCTAAACAAGAAAAACGTCGTCTCGAGCGGAACTGGCGTAAGTCAGGTCTCGTTGTGCATAGAGAACTATATAAAGAGCAATGTGCCACCTATAGGGATCTCCTCATCTGACTTCATTCGCCGTGAAATTGCCCATTGGTGATCAACGTTAATTTATTTCGCATTTTTGACAAACTTGTGTCATGCAAAACAGGTAGTTTACTCCCTCGTTCTGAAAATGCCGAAAGACTCCAGACAACCTTTGGCACATTCTTGAGGATAAGATTAAGAAAATTACATGATAAGAATTGACATTCTGTTCAGTCTTTCATTTTCTGTCAAAATCCATGATTTCGGGTGAACTATGTTCGTTTCTGAATTCGGCAGTGTTTACCCTGGAATGTCGTTGAAACTCATTAAACAAGCCCCTGTAACTTCCTTGTAAGCTGGATCCTTTCATCATCTCTGTTTAAGAACTGATTGCTGACTCCTGCCAGCTTTAACAAAAATATCAACTTATACTTTTCGTCTGTCCTCCTGTATAACTAAAGATGCCTTGTTCTACACTTGTTTAAACGAAGCCCTGCGCTTGTATCCAGAAAACCTGGCTAATTATCGCCCTATTTCGAATCTTAGATGTCATCTCCAAGCTAATTAGAAGAGGCCCTATGTATCAAATCCAAGAATATTCTGTGAAAACAACCTCTCTAAAACACACAGTCTGCATATCGTCTCGCATTCACAGCACGAGACTGTCTCTACGGGACAAGAAGACATCCTTCTCGCCCTGACCAGAAAAAAGAGGCTTTTTGTGCTTCTTGATTTTTCAGCTGCTTTGGATACAATTGTTCATATCATTCTTCTTCATCGGTCTTTCCTACCCGTATGGAATTCGGCGCACCAATCCTTAAAATGGTTCTCCTCATATCTGAACAACGCAAGCAGTCGTCATTATCAAGCAATGTCAACTCGGATTGCCATCAATCTTTGGTGTGGTGTTCCCCAGGGTTCCGTGGCAGGGCCGCTAGAATTCATCATGTTTACGCTCCTTTGCAGACCTTATTTCTGCTCATGGAGTTTCATCAATAGTATATGCTGATGACACTCAGCTCTAATTTACCTTTGACCCAAGGACCGTGCATCCGCTATCGCAAAATTGAAAACCTGTATTTCAAGATGTAAAATCATGGGCAATACAAAACAAACTTCTTAAATGACTCGAAAACTGAGATTATCTTCTTCGATTCCCGACTCACAACACCAACTCCTACCTTTCAAATTGGACAATCCACCATCACAACCTTCTCCAGCTGCCAGAGATCTTGGATTCTCTTTGACTCTTCTTTGAATATGAGAAACACATTGCTAGAATATGTAAATCTGCCCTCATGCTGTCAGGAAAATAAGTAAAATCCGTCGTTACCGTGATCATGAACCACATCACGTTTAGTTCTTGCACTTGTCACCTCCAGGCTTGATTCCTGCAATTCTCTTCTATATGTCTTCTGCAAAGACATCGCCAAACTTCAACGTGTGCAAAATATTGGCTCGCCTTATCACCTGTATCCCTCGTTCTCACCACATACTCCAACTCTTCAAGCTCTTCCACTGTTTACACTGGTTACCCGTCGACATGCGCATTGTCTACAAAATACTCCTCCTCACCTTTAAGTCAATAAACGGACTCTCCCCGTCTTACCTGTCTGATCAACTACATAGTATATTCCATCACGGACCTTGCGTTCTTCAACTCAAGCTCTTCTCCAGATTCCTTGCCGTATTCCCTCTAAATCTTACTGTCAACGATCCTTTTCTTTCGCCGCCCCTTTTCTATGGAACAACTTACCCCTTCATATCCGCAATGCTGGGACAGTGAACTTTGTTAAAGACTCATTTATTTCAGCTTTCTTACCTGTAATTTTCACATCTAGGCTTATATTTGTACATAAGTTGTTACTGTTCTCATCTGTTATTTGTTACTCTCAATTTGGCTTGTTGATTTTCATGTAATTCTATCTGTGTAACTTTTCAGCGCATAGAGGCCTATAGCAATTTTGCGCTATATATTCATCATCTTTTAATTTGTAGTTTCCGTTTGATTTGCATAAATTTGCGTTATCATTAAAGTAATACACTTAATTAATACTTTATTAATGTATATTTGCCTTGTGGTTTGCATAAATTTGATATTTATTTCATATCTATTCATTATATTTGATTTTTTTCGTTTAGTAGGCATAAATTTACATAATTATTCTTCGCCGCAAGGCAAATGACACGTACGCTATAAGGTAAGGTTACCTTTATCCAACTGTTGCCCTGTCCCGACGGCGTGGCGTCGCGTCATGTATGCAAACAACATACCAACGCGTTATTCCCTTCCCAACAGGGATATGAGCGGTGAGACATTATGTCTAGGAATGGAAAACGAAGATTAACTCAACACTTTGCACAACACCAATACCACCGCGAAACGTAAACTAAACCAGATTTTTTGGGGGAGGAAGGATGTATAAATATATATATCGTTTCGTACCCGTTGCCTTGTTCTCCCCTTTCTGTGCATGTAGGTTATGCGTTCGGGTGTTGAAAATCAACGGCCTAAATTGAGCCCGTTGATGGAGGAGTTATTTAGAAGCTGGCGAAAGCGCTCTAACAAGATGTCCGCGATCGGCTGCCTGCTAAAAAACCACGTCGCAATAGGTGTGAAAAAGCGCGCCAACGACATGTTTACATCGCTATCGTTTATTATCTCGAGTCCATATATCGGCGTGCCTGTACAGGACATCGCGTGGAAGTTGTGTGTACTACAACTTTAATCTTTCATGAACTATTTTTTTTTGGTGGGGGGGGGGGCTTAATGATGTGCGAAGTCAGATACCCTGGACCCAATCCTACACCGTGGCAATATCCGAAGTTACCAGAGTTGGTTATTTTGTTTTATTAACCTCTAGGTATTAAAACTTGGATGTGTAGTATTGGTGTAGTATTAGTAGGAGGAAAACATAGAAGTAGCAGAATTTTAAGTGCGGTTTTTTTCAGTCATTAAAGTGGAATGAATCCCAGACATCAATTTGCATTCAGAAAATCGATAACAATAACAAAAAAAAATGGTGAAAGTTTGAGCCAATTTGACTGAACCGTTCAAGAGTTGTGAATATTCAAAGATTATTTAATCGTCATTATGGTGGATTCTTAAATTGGCGACTCCATCACTTTTTCAGATGAAAGTGTGGAAAACTCCCCTTTGGTTTCTTTTACAAATTTTCACTTATTCTCATTTTTTTTAAAAGAAATATCCGACTTCCTCTTGCTTGTTGTACAAGTATGTCCCACCAAAAATCATTCTGTATGTTTTTTCGATCGAATTTGGATTTCCTTCTCAACTGACATTTCAGGAAAAAAAATTTTTGTGAAAATGTTAAAACACGCTAAACATATAATATATATTATATGTAATAGTAACTTTGTAACGATGCGAACGACATATATTAATACAAATCTATAATCCAACAGTTGCCGCTCTGTATGTTCATCTACCCTTTTTCCATGTACCACTTTTAGTCAAAGTATAGTTTTGGTGAATGGTAAAAATAGAAATTCTTTGCAATTATGTGTTGCTGTTTTTTAGATACACCTGTATGTTCTTTTAATACCCTGAAACCTGCTCGCTCTTAAACTTACCCATTTTTCAGAAATTACTAAAAAATTAATATGTCGGGGGGAGGGGGGGGGTCCCTGACATTTCCCACAGGTAATGTACATATAGGCCTACCGCTAGATGCTCTCCTTTTGTCAGTATAAACGATTTTCATTAACTTTGATGTTGTTTTCTGCTGTCTGGATAACAATAGAATACTTTGTGACAGATTGACCAAACATTTGTCTGATCGACCAAAACTATACTTGAGCTTTATTGATCAATGAAATTATCGCTAATGCTTATTATGGAAGAAGCAAACCACATTTTTATTCTTAATTGGTCAAGAAGTGTACAAAATTAATTCAAAAATTTCCTTTCGTAGTTTGGTGGTGCAGTACAAAGTATATTTCGGATAGCTGGATAGGGCGCGGCTCATTATTACGAAGGTTCGTTATTCCGAACACATGGATTTCCTGTACATCTGTACCCGGGGGTTCGTTGATGCGAATTACGTAGTATGTGATCCTTTGAAATAACCAACAGCCGGAAAACGAACCTTCAGTATATATACAGGGTGGCCCAGAAAGAATGCTACAACTGCGATCGCTAATATCTTTAACATCATCTGCAATATGTCATTGGTTTTTGTTTCGGCGGGTAGAACATTCTTTTTCCAACAATATGATACCGAGATCATTGATTTTGAGTAATTCGTTTGGGTCCTGCGGTCATTTTTCCGAGGCGATGTCGTTTTCCAAATTTGCCAATTTTTCATCAGCTGCGGTCATTCGAACACCGAGATATTCTCGCGTCTCAGCGTGGCCATACCAAGACAAACCGCGATGACAATGGAGATGTAGCTCACATCGTCTTCCTTATGAAAGCGAGGGCATTCCTACCCTTTGTCTCGACGGAGCTTATTCTATGGCAAACCGTAACGCGAGAATATTTCGGTGTTCTGATGATCGCCGGAGTTTAAATAATAGCAAATTTAGGAAATTACATTGCCTAAGAAAAATAGCCCTAAGATCCAAACATCTCAAGCAAAATTAATGATCATGGTATCATTTTGTTGGAAAAGGAATGTTCTAACCCATGAAATAATCACCAATGACATTGTTGAAGTAATTAACGATCGCATGTGTGGCATTCTTTCTGGGCCACGCTGTATAACGACCTGTAAGCAGTGTTGTGATCTTGAGGTCTCGGTCTTGGTCTCGAGACAAAATTTTGGAGGTCTCCGTCTCAGTTTCGGTCTCGGAGGTGCAATTCTCGGTCTCGACACTCAAGGTCTCGGTCTCGGAACAAATAGTCAAGGTCTTGGTCTCGAAATCGAAATTAAGATCGAGACTATATTGCAGTGTTGTGATTTCCAGGTCTCAGTCTCGGTCTGGGTTTCGAGTCCAAATTTTGGAGGTCTCAAATTCAAATTTGGGAAGTCTCGGCCTTGAAACTCAAAGTCTCGGTCTAGGTCTCAGTCTCGGAATGAAAAAGACTCAGTCTCGGTCTCAACACTCAAGTTCTCGGTCTCGAAATCGAAACCGAGACCACAACACTGCTTGTAACCATGACTACGTGAAGATTCTTGCTCAAATTCTGTGTTTGAGAATACTAAAGATTTATCATTATCGGGCCGGTTTGCTTTCTTCTTCCTCGTGTCCTCCTCCTCCTCCTCCTCCTCTTCCTCCTCCTCCTATCTTTTTGTCTTCTGACTAAGTGTCTTTGACCCCTTTTCTCCTTACGTGTACAAATTTCTTTTTTCTTTTTGGTACAATCGACATAAATGCCATCACCTTTCTCGTCATCATCAGCCGAGCATCTTCATAATGTATGAGCAAATTTATCATCTTACTATCATTTATGTCAGATACTTGATCGCAAATTCTTTGTTTTGTCGTCTTTATAGCGTCATTTATCATTCCAAATTAGAAAACATGAAGTCTCATTGAGTCTATTCCAGTCAAATTTTTATTCAATTGCAGTAAAGAAAATTTCACAGTGAATAATGGTGATGTACAGACTAATTAAAGAACCAAAATAACAGTGGATGAATCAAAACATGCTGGAAGATCACTATAACACAAAACAGTGGCGTAGCCAGGATTTTTCACTTTTTCAATGGGGGGGGGGGCTCAAAACAATTCCCTCGAATGACACTGAAAGTATTGGAGCGTTAATTCGGAAACTTTGGGGTGTCATCTCAAGAACATGGAGTAGGGGTAGATTGTAATTCATATACAGAGCCGTTAACCAAAGTTCACCTTCTTTTTCTCTTTTTTATTTATTAATTTAACTTTGTTTTATTCATTAATTATTTATTTATGTATTTATGTAGTCTTCCTTTTTTAACTCGCCAATCAACAAGTAGGGGGAATTTCGCATGACACTTAAAATATTAGAATGTTAATTTGGACACGTTCAGGTGTCATCTCTAGAACACGGAGTATGGGTAGGCCGTAACTCCAGTTAAACTGTCTACCAAACTTCTTTTTATTTATGTATTTATTTATTTATTAATTAATTAATTAATTTATTTATTCATTTATTTATATATTTATTTATTTATTTAATTATTCATGTATGAACTGCTTTCTTTCTTTCTTTCTTTCTTTTCTTTATTAAGTTGGTTATTTGTTATTTTTTTCAACTTGTCGATCAACAGGGAGGGGGAGGGCATGTCTCCCTTTACCCCCAACCCTCCCTATAACACAAAATGCACTACGCCGACGGTAAGGCTGAGATGGGCCGGGGTGATGATGTTGTAAAATTGCTATTTCCATCTTCCGAGCGCACCTTCTGCGTGACAGGAAGCGTACACGAGCTGATTAAAGTGACCGCACATCGCCGGCGACTCGGCCCATCATCGCGGAGATTACGGGTCTGTTTTCTCCTCGAAAGCCCGAGCGATAGAAATAAATCTGCGTTATCTCGGGTTCGTCCTTATTTTGGACTTTTTTTTCCAGATTGTCTGCGAAATTCTTGATGATTGTAGGCTGGCCATTCACTTTGTAGATCCACGTAGAAAACACGTTTGCAAAGCAACATTGGATTATTGGATAAACATGAACTTAAATTGGGATAAATTGTGATCTTTATTCGCTTTGTGACATATAATTCTGTCGATGTCTATGCACTTGTATGTGCTTGTGTACATTTGTGCGTGTCGGTGTGTGTATGATTATATGTGTGTGTGTGTATGAATGTTTCTATGAGTATGTTTTTGTCGGATCACATGAGGTCAGAAAATGCAGACAAAGATCTTATTTCATTTCATTACATTTCAAAACATTTCAAATTTAAACAAAAAATCATTTCGAATCATGACACAAATTATATAATTGAATATAAGGAATATACATATATTATAGACGAAGAGTTTATCATTGCATTTTTATACCTTTTACAACTGGCCACACCTCTGCTTTACTCAATGAATCTAATGGATGAAACTGCACGGATCAAAATTTAGGGGCTACTTATTTACGTGTATATTGGGTTTGTGTTCACTGTGTTTGATATGTTGTTGTTGTTTTTTTGCGAACAACTCCGTTAGAATGATGCCATTGCCATTGCTTTAATTTCTGCAAATTATGTTGTTATAAATACTTCGAAAATTTGAAAACAAAGTCCAACATTGTGGAACTTGAATTTAAAAAACCTGTCAAACTTTGATATCTGAGTTACATTATACATGTAGTACTTAAATGGACAAATAAACATCCTAACACACAAAAGTTTGGAATGTTATGGTGCCACTGGCATGGCATGCATGGATAAAAAAAAATTAGTGTTCAACCCGAGTATAAGTTAGTCAGACCTGTAACACAGTATTCTATGGGACAAGGTCAGAAGAAAATCACACTGCATACTCTAGATTTTCACTCTTTTAAGCACTAAATGATCACTTTGAAGTATATTTTTTTCAGGGCTTCATTTTTATACTTTATCATAGACACCTACAGCATGGAGCCTGTAACTCAGATATTTAAAACTGTGGTCAATGTTAAACTGTGTCTTAAACAAAATCTTCAAGATTACAAAAATTGAAAGCTGAAAAACAAACCACCAAGAAACCAAAATACAGGAATTGAAGACGCTTCTGTAGCATGACTGACGATATATTCCAAGACCGCACCATTTGTTTTCGCACGATCGCCGCTTTACAATTAGTCTGATGGTAAAATCATCAAGCGAATAAACAGGGTCAATTTAATTTGTAAACCTGAATTACTGCCAGAATATGTGTCTCCTGGGCAGCCGGTTTGTCTCAGAATAACTCATTATTTTTAGGTTTAGCCAAGTTCAAGTGAAATTCCTTTATGGTCACCGACCAGACTTCAAAACGCGGCTCCCAACTTCGAGCCCAATCTGATGATTATAGCCGAGGATGAGCAAGTCGAATTGAATTTGTTTGGAGATCGGTTTCTCTTTTATGGCTCGTACAGAAGAGCCAACGTTTCAACGTGTTTTGGAATAATTAGACATGTTAGAAGCGCAGTCTAATTTCCGGTCAAACGAGCTTCCGAAAGCTATCTTTTGCCTTTCATGAACTTAGCAGAGTATACGTTAATTCCTAATATATTATCCAGTGATATTTTGAGGTTAATCGTTGTTATCCAAAATGATTGTCTCAACATCATTTATTCATTCAGTGTCGTGACCGTTTAAAGGCAGAATGTCATTTTTGCGAGCCTAAATTTAACACTGTGTAAACACACTGGCATATTGAAGAAAATGCCATCTGAGAACCTTAAACAAAGTATAGAAGCTAGAGATTCACTTTTAATGGAATTATAGTGACCGTTAGACTGTGATTGGAATTATTGTCTCTTAGAGACAAAAGTTCCTTCACAGAACGTTCACTTAACAGCCATTTTTTGCGCATTTTTTAAATTCTAGGTAATTACTGATCCACAGATTTCACGGACATGTACTTCATCAATAGCCTAATGGCATGAGTGATCTTTTGTTGTAACGCGGGGAGGGGGGCAAATGAGATCTCCTGTCTTTATACGAACCAATGATTTAACAAGATTTGTGAAGAGTTAAGGATTTAACTATTATAAATGCTTATAAATACCCAGGTTGTATATTTACTGCAAATTAACACACCGTTGTTTTAAATTTTGAAAGCTTGTTTGACCTTCTGGATAACATACCTTCTGGATAACGGACCTTCTCGATAACAGATCTTCTGGATAACAGACCTTCTGGATAACACACCTCCTGGATAATGGACCTTCTGGATAACGAACCTTCTGGATAACGGACCTTCTGGATAACAGACTTTCTGGATAACGAACCTTCTGGATAATGGACCTTCTGGATAACAGACCTTCTGGATAACACACCTCCTGGATAACAGATTTTCTGGATAACGGACCTTCTGGATAACGGACCTTCTGGATAATTAGGCGCGCCGGAACGTTCAGATTGACAATAGACTTGGAGGGGCAACCATTGTTCGTAAACAATACGCTGCCCCACAAACCCATTGTATATTCCAAACGTTCCGGCGCCACTGTGGATAATGGACCTTCTAGATAACAGACCTTCTGGATAACACACCTTCTGGATAACACACCTTCTGAATAACGGACCTTCTGGATTACACACCTTCTGGATAACAGACTTTCTGGATAACGGACCTTCTGGATAATGGACCTTCCGGATAATGGACCTTCTAGATAGACCTTCTGGATAACACACCTTCTGGATAAGTTGACCTGGGATAACGGACCTTCTGGATAACGGACCTTCTGGATAACAGACCTTCTGGATAACAGACCTTCTGGATAACGAACCTTCGGGATAATGGACCTTCTGGAAAACACACCTTCTGGATAACTGTCCTTGTGGATAACGGACCTTATGGAAAACAGACCTTCTAGATAACAGACCTTCTGGATGACAGACATTCTGGATAACGGACCTTGTGGAACACAGATCTTCCGGATAACAGGCCTTTGGCATAACAGACCTGAAGGTTAAAGCACCTTCGGAGTAGCGGAACTTGCAAGGATAAACGAACCTTTGGAATGACATGATTTCGTCATAACGGGATTTTGAGCCATTGACCTCTGGAATAACGGACTTTCAAAGAAAAAAAAATCTTCGTAATATTTATATTAATTTCTTTGCAACACACATTTGTTATAATTAACTTTCGGAGCAACAAACCTTCGGGATAATAGGCCTTTAGGATTACGGACCTACGAAATACCGAGCACCGTATAACTACATATTATAGGCATTTAATACGCATTCCATCGGTTACCGCCAGGACAAAACAGACACTGGGCAATTAAACCCTGAGATAATATTGAGTACAGTACATTATAAAATGTTCTGCAGAATTTAGTGATTTTAAAACTTCATGAAGTGTTAAAACCTAGTAAGAAAAGTGCTGCGGTATGGGAATACTAATTAGAAAATGTAGTCATATTGACTATTAGCTTGATACAAGTTCCACTTTGTTCCAATTGAAGGGGCAAACAATGCGATTTGTTTTTGACCAATTATACTTCTATCTATCGGCAAAACTTCAGCCTTAAGTAAATCTAATATGAGGATCATATGGATTAAATTAAAATCTACGTCGACCAAAACAGTTTCATTCGATAGTTCTTTCACTAGAGAATGTGCTGCCAAATTTGACCGAGACATTGGCCTAATTTCAACACTTACGACATATTTTTATAGAAAGCACAATAATGACCCACTAAAATTGACGGATGATGAAATATGATAGAGAGGGGAATTATCGGTGTAGTAAAACAATTTTATGGTAGGAAACGCTATTATGTCTAATCTACGTCGTATGATCTGAAAAATATTCGGATTCTTTACATTTTCCAACGCCGATCACATGGGAGTTAACGTTATGGATCATCCCCGTTCTGTGCAAGAGTTTCTATAAATGTACATCACCTGTGCATCCGAACCAAGTTTTCTAGATTACAATACTCGGCGTGAATCAGCGGGCTGACCCAGTTTTTAATTCGTTCGCAATGTTCGTCGCATCCTCGGGAGAGGCGGGTCGGCGCATAGTTGTTCTCTCTCGTGCCCATTCGATCACGGAATAAAGGAAAGGATGTTGGCAATGAATTGATGCAGTAGTATGGGGTTTATAGTCGTCATTTTGTAGCCCAAGAAAGTTTTTCTCTTGTCTCTCTTGTTATGAGGAGGGGGTAAATATACTCAGGTGGGGGAAGACTTTTGTTACGTGAAGGACATCTGGGCGAGACTGTCGATTTATCTAATTATCGAACCTGCTCTTGTTACTTTGTACGAAATGTCAACCAGATTATTCATTTTGACCGGGAATCGTTTCCGGGGAAGGGGCTAGTTTACGAGAAGGATGGGCAGGGTGGATCGCTTTTGACGTTTATCACTCCTTACATTTCAAAACTCTCCTTACATTAAAAATCTACTCTCCGGCAGATAAATCGGGTTTTGTATTCATTGTATCCCTTCCTCGTGGGTGACATCGCCTTCAACTGTTTTCTTCTTGTACTAGACTGTCTATATTTTCATATCTATCATACTATATGATTCTCTTTGTCTCTTACCCCTTTCTTCTAATCTTCCTCTTCTTCACTTTTTTTAAATTATAATTCTCTCTTTTCATCCCCCACTTTCATGTTACTTTCTCCTCCTTAACTTGCCTTCTTTGTCACTCTCCTGGTCACTCTCCTATGACCTCTTCCTATAAATGTTCTTGTTATTGTTTGTCTTCCACTTCTTCTCAATCTTCTTCTTCTTCTCCTCCTCCTCCTTCTTCTTCTTCTTCTTCTTTCTTCTTCGACTTCTTCCTTTCTCTTCTTTTTTTCTTATTCTTCTTCTTCTTCTTCTTCTCCTTCTTCTTCTTCTTCTTCTTCTCCCTCCCCCCCCCTCTCCTCCTCCTTCTTCTTCTTTTTCTTTCTTCTTCTACTTCTTCCCTTCTTCTTCTTCTTCTTCTTCTTCTTCTTCTTCTTCCTTTACCTTTTTGTTCTTCTGTTTCCTCTACCTATCCCTTCCTTTCTGTTTTTGACAAGATAGATGCATATGACACGACTTTAGTGAGAGTATAGGAAACTAAGGAGTACGCTCAATTTGATATTTGGTTAGTCAGAAAGCTCGTCGGTCAAAATTAGGACTCGATATCTCCCCCTCACCCTCCCCTTTCCACCCTTCCATCTGGTCCAAATGATTGATTTCCTGAAAAATGGGAACTTTTTAGTTATTATGCCGCTTCCCCACCAAAAATTTTCTGGAACGCAAAGTACAACGATATGGCTACCTTCGTGCCGTTGCTTTTTTTAAGATTTGAGATTAAAAAAAAGAATTGTCTGAAGTGTTTTAAGGTTGCCATTGAACATACAGTACAATACCTGACACGTTATTGAACTAAACAATGTATTGTTAGGTTTACTTTTATAGTCACCTTTGACTTGATAACACTAAGCAGTGTCATAAAATACTTCACAAACTTAGTCCATTTATCTAAAACCCGAACAATTGCTATATTTTATATACCATACCTATATCAAGTCGTGTAAAATTATCATAACTGCCCTGATATCCTTGTTTTCGCTGACTTGCTAAATAGTTTCCGCAGACGGCCTACCTTATTTCAATCAGTACTTGTGCCGTCTTCTTCGTTAAACTCGTTACGAAGTCAATAAGTATAAGCCAGTTGCAACAAGCCATCAATCGACTGACTTTAAACGAAACCGACAACAACGTTTTAAAAAGAATGCCGATTAAATGGTGTCTACAGGACGGCGTTAGTTGGTGAAGCTGATTTTTTTCGTAACTAACAAATCTACTATTTTGTTCAAACGCTAAATAAAAAACTGGTAAAAATATTTATATAGATGTATCATTACGATGATTGTCCTGCTTCAATATATAGACACTAACCGTGTATTTAGCGGATTATCAATCTTACACAAACTGTAGTGCCCCCCCCCCCAATGACAAAAGGGCATAACTGACTTTTTTTCCAGAATTGAGTTATATAGTATAGGGGACTGAGTACATCATATTTAAACATGCAGAACAAAACAAAATATTAATTAGAAGTATCCTGTTGTTTCATAATCCGCTTGTTAAAAGGACACTGAATAGGGCTTTACGTGTTGAACAAAATATATTTTGCTCAATATCTCCAAAACACCAAAATGTCATTTATGCCCTTTTGTAATGGGGGGAGTCGAGACATAGTCAAAGGAACTACAATCAGGAATATGGAGATGGATGTAGTTGCTGATCTGTATCTAAATAAGCATAACAATTTCACCTCTGGGGTGGAAACATACATTTATTGGGGATTGCGCAAAGATGAAAGCGTTATGACAGGATGTTATTCATAATCTTTAGCTATTTAGAACTGGGAAATGTGGATTGAAAACAGATTCCTGTCAGAATATATGTTAATCGTTTTAGAATTAAATGTTGTCATTCTATCAAGTTTATTATATATCAAATGAATAACTAATCTAGATCCTGACTAATATAAAAAAACGTTTACCGGCCAGACGGTTAACCTTTATCCCAAAAGAGTTGACATTTATTGATCTTTTATCAAAGGTATGTTAGAAGCTGTTGTACCATCATTAACCACAGAAGATTATAACTGATTCCAAAACTCTTTCGGAAAATCATTTCGTAAATGGCAGTTATTAAAGAGTTAACATTACCGTAACAATTCCGTCAGTAACAATTATTTCTCGACGAAGCATTGATTTCCGACTTTTATCTTTTTATTAAATGAGAAACGAGATACGGACTCCGCGGTATTATAACCAGAAAAATATCGATATGAGTTACATGTATTCGCTCAACAGGATCGAAAGCCTGTTCTCTTTCTCTCCGCCGGTCCGCTCTTGGTACCGGACGATGCCGTCAACTAATACCTCGACCCTTCATTTCATCTCTTCGAGTCGGATGAAATCAAGTAGCCCTGAGATGACATATGAAGAGGCCGCATCACATTGGTCCTCTCTGTTCTACCAAGAGCATCTCGGCAACATCAAAGGAATTCCATCGATGTAGCGTTGGAATACCTGAGCGGTTTTCCAGCGGATTGAGGAGAGAGGTTTGATGACGGTAGATGGTCTCGACGTATGTAGCATGTCAATGATTGTGTGTGTGTGTGTGTGTGTGTGTGTGTGTGTGTGTGTGTGTGTGTGTGTGTGTGTGTGTGTGTGTGTGTGT
>JZLH01S0047633.1:73787-86453 GCA_001188425.1 Eucidaris tribuloides
GTGTGTGTGTGTGTGTGTGTGTGTGTGTGTGTGTGTGTGTGTGTGTGTGTGTGTGTGTGTGTGTGTGTGTGTGTGTGTGTGTGTGTGTGTGTGTGTGTGTGTGTGTGTGTGTGTGTGTGTGTGTGTGTGTGTGTGTGTGTGCGTGTGCGTGTGCGTGTGTGTGTGTGCGTGTGTGTATGTGTGTCGTTCGTTTCGTGTCGTGTGTGATGAGATGGGCGGATGAGTTGTCTGTTAATTGTCGAGGATGATAGCGAGGTATCATCGACAGTGGTGATGATGGGGGCTGGTCGAGGTATAATGACCGTCCGGAGCAATGAGGTGGGCGGTGATGATGTCGGTAGCAATCATCAGGATGAGGATGATGTTGCTAATGATGATGATGATAAGGATAGTGACGATAATGACGATTGTCATTAGGGTATGAAGGTTTAAATGATGGTAGTAATCAGTATGCTGATGGTGTCTTTGACGATGATAACGATGGTGATGATAATAACGATTTTCATACGGAGTGAAGGTTTAGATGGTATTAACCACTGTGATATTAGGATGATGACGATGATGATGATGATGATGATGATGATGATGATGATGATGATGATGATAGTGATGATGATGATGGTGATGATGATAAGGATGGTGATGATATTAACGATTATTAATACAGTACGAGGATTGAACTAGTATTAAAGATAAAAGAAATGGCAGTTTATAATGCGCAAAAATTCACCTAATTGATGCTCATACGTAAAATTACACAGGAGAACGTAACACATTTACAATAGAAATAAATAGGTGATAATGACGGTTAAAATGCATTTTTCATGAGGTGAGTTTTTAAATTAGATTTAAATTGTGTTAAGGAGGTAGTCAATTTCATATATTCTGGTAGATAGTTCCATAAACGTGGTCCGGCAGATAAAGAAAGATCTTCTACCTCATTATCCTTTGACAGCAGATTGAATGTAAAGAAATCTGTTAGTAGTAATGAGCATGATAAAAATAATAATGTTGATAATGACTGTAATGATTACGTTACGGTAGGAAGATTTTAACGACGGTAGTGATCACTACGATAAGAAGATGTTGCTAGTGATGACCGTGATAATAACGACGGTAATGATATTAACGACTGACATTACGGTATGTAGATTCAAATCATGGCAATAACCAGTATGATAAGGATGATGGTCCTAATGATGATGAAAATGATATTGACGATGATGATTATGATTATGATGATGATGAGGAGGAGGAGGAGGAGGAGGAGGAGAATTAGGAGGAGGAGGGTGAAGATGATGATGATGATGATGATGATGATGGTGGTGATGATGATGATAACGATGGTTATTATGATGATGAGGATGATTTTCATTTCGTTATAAGGATTTAAATGACACTAGTAATCATTTTGATATAAGGATGATGTTGATTACGATGCTGATTACGGAGGTGGTGATTAAAGTGATAGGCTGACATTGTGGAGCTTCAATTTAAAAAATTGTCAAACTTTGATATCTGAGTTATATAGTAGTGTTTGAGTGGACAAATAAACACCCTAGAATACAAAAGTTTGGAAATTTATGTTGCCACTGGCAAAATATGAATGAATAAACAATACTCGGGGCGAGTAAAAAAAATGGCCTAGATCTACACACAGTGAGTTTGTGGGAGGGAATGGGCAGGTGAATCCGGCCAACTTACGATTTTCACTTTTGTGAAGCACTAAATAATCATTTTGAAATACATTTTTTCAGGGCTTCATTTTTAGACCTTTTCAAAGACACTGGTAGCATGGGGAATCAAGTAGCTCAGATTTTTTTAACTGTGGTAAATGTTAGCCAGTGGCTTTAATATAACGATTGTATTACTTTTTGGAGATTCAGCATGGAAATGGTGATGTTGGTAATGATGCTTCGATACGATGGTGATGATGATGACGACGACTTGACATTACGGTATGAACATTTAAAAAATGGGAGTAATCAATACGATTGTGTAGATTTCTCGAGCGCAAACGCAGAGACATACACATACACACAACTCACAGCACACACATATACATACACACATACACACACACACACACACACACACACACACACACACACACACACACACACACACACACACACACACACACACACACACACACACACACACACACACACACACACACACACACACACACACACACACACACTGCATTTTAGAACGTTAACTAATTTATGTAAGAACATTTTTATAATGCCTTAACTTTTATAGAATATGAGTCATGTATAAACATTTTGACGTAATTTGAAATAAACTACTCCTTTTTTTCAAACTATTGTCATTGCAAAGTGGGAACTGATTGTACAAAGTACCCCCCCCCCCCAAAAAAAAAAGGGGGGGGAGAATGCATCCTCCATACCTTGGATACTGCTGTATATGCTGGTGGATAAACCGTGCAGTCCTAAATTAATACTATCCAATATTTTGATAATCCTGGGCTCGGAGGCGAGATGGGCAGACCTACCGCAGTGTGGCGCTGTTGCAGATATTAATCTTCTATTCCCAATGCTATAAGCGTATTCGTGTCATGAAGTTATTGGAGGGATGGGTAAGATTTGAATTCTGTTATTTGTACACCTATATACTCATACACAGAAATATCACACACTCATGTTTGTACATATCTCATTTCAGTATCTCTATCTATCTATCTATCTATCTATCTATCTATCTATCTATCTATCTATCTATCTATCTATCTATCTATCTATCTATCTATCTATCTATCTATCTGTCCACACGCACTCAAAACTCGTGCATACACGAATAGGCCTGTATTCGCAGAAAATACACGCCTAAAACATAAGACAAATATATCTTTATATCTATAGCTATATCTGTTTCTATCTATCTCTATCTCTACATTTATATTTGTATAATCTGTATCTTCATGTACATGTGTCAATATCCCTTTCTGACTATCTATCTATCTATCTATCTATCTATCTATCTCTCTACCTATCTATCTATCTATCTCTATATCTACCTACCTATGTATGTATGTATGTATGTATGTATGTATGTATGTATGTATGTATGTATGTATCCATCTATCTATCTATCTATCTATCTATCTATCTATCTATCTATCTATCTATCTATCTATCTATCTATCTATTTATATATCTGTCCATACTCACGTATACACGTCGTGTACATGCACATATGGTCCTGCATTCGCATAATTATGTGTGTCTTTCAGTCTGTGTGTGCATTCGTATCAAAATAGGCCTACGAACTATTGCATCATATAATGTGATCATATATTCCATTGTGTAATAACTGTATTTAAATATGATGTATGTGATTATAATCACAAAAATCACACGTCTATAAACATTAGAGAAATAGATCTTTATATCTAAATGTATAGTTATATCTGTCTCATACCTCTACATTTATATCTATATATCCGTGTCTATATCTATATATCTATCTATCTATCTGCAGTTTACAAATCATGAAAAATACTTAGGAAGCTATATAGTGCAGGAGACAGCGAATATTTCCGAATACACATTATGTCCCTCGATGACGCGTGAAATACAATGTTTCTAGCTTCTGTCTAACTCACGCACATGTACAACCGTCACCCCCAACATTACCTGCCTTGGACATGGGATTGAACGAGAACATTAACGGAATATGCCAATCATAAATTTTGACAGGCGAACCCTAGGAGGAAAAAAAATCACCCACCTCGGGATTTCTCGTTAAATGTCCACACGTAATCATGACTGAACGTGACTCGAGACAATGCGTTTCCGTTTGTTGCATTATTTTGATTTCAAATCCAGATATTTGTACTTTTGCTTCACGTCCTTTTAGTCATGGGTTTCTCTGTGAGTAGCGATGTGTCGTGGATGCTTGATTGGTTTTCGTTACACCTGGGGAAAACGCGAGGTGCACGGAATGACCGAATCCCAGACTGGGGTCTCTGAATTATAGATCGCAATCAAATATTTATTTTGCACTTTCTGTCTTTATGACTATTGGATGAGCAGCTTATATTATCTGGAAATCGTATCTATTTGTATATACGTAATTACGTATTCATGTAGGCCTACGTACTAAACGGAAGGATAATGGCACTATACATGTATAGCTGTAGTAGCTAACAAAAATTAGGTGGAGAAAAAGTCTGAAGAACCAGTCAACGACAGGAAAAGGGGGAACATGAAACCAAACAATGAACAAGGCTATAGTACAAGAAGAAGAAGAAGAAGAAGAAGAAGAAGAAGAAGAAGAAGAAAAAGAAGAAGAAGGAGAAGAAGAAGAAGAAGAAGGAGAAGAAAAAGAAGGAGGAGAAGAAGAAGATGATGGTGATGATGATGATGATGATGATGATGATGATGATGATGACGAAGCAGAAGTAGCAGAAGCAGAAGAAGCAGAAGAAGCAGAAGAAGAAGAAGAAGAAGAAGAAACAGAAGAAGAAGAAGCAGAAGAAGCAGAAGCAGAAGAAGTGGTTACAGGAGGATAGATGAAGAATGTTTATTTTTGCTATTCTGATCATCATCGCAATTGCTCATCACCATCGTTTCCATTGTCATCGTATCGCCATTTATCGACGTCATACTCGTCATTATTATCATCCTCAAGTTTTGTTTCTAATCTTAATCATCATTGCCTTCTGGACTGAATAAGTCAGATGCCCCATCACCATTTCCAAACTTCAGGCAACACGGAACACGTTTTCTTGCAATTTCAGGGAAACAATTGGATAGACTTGTCAGCTGGCCCTATAGTCATAATATGACCAAACTGTAAATCTGTAGTGTTAATTAACACCCTTCATATTGTCCAAAATACCGGATATTATGGTGTTGAGTTCACCACCACTAATGTTTAACGAAATATTCTTCGTGATTGAAGTTATTCTTTTGATGTTTAAAATATTCCCAGTATTGACTTTGGGCACCACGTCTGGTATCTATATTGACCAACGCCAAGGATGTTAAATTTGACACCCTAATTTTTTGCAATGGAGCCCAGTGCAGTTCTGCAGGGGCCGGTTTCACTAACGTCTGAAATTCATCGCAAACGGAAAAATTAAACGCATCATCCGAAGACAAGCACCCGCATCATACACGTCCGATAATCAGTCCTAACCCATCTCGCCGTTAAAGGTAAATGACATGATTGGGGTAGTCCTCAACTTGGGCTGAAACTACTCTAGAATCAAGTAAACTATGCAAGGATTCTCCTGTAAAAATCTTGTAGTCAATCGTTGACTCATTCTAAAATAACTTATGTCAATATCCCTCGTGGCCAGCAAACCTGCTGTGTGGCTCTCTACGGGTCTTATGTTTATCGTGCCGCGATAAAATTAACATACTAGTATGTTCATGCTTGATTCTCCTTAAGTAAACAAATTACAGACAAATCCTTCCAGCCGTGAGATCCACTCAAGCTAGTGTATAGTTGGTATATATTTCAACTCATTTGGTTCTTGAGGCATTTTCAAGTGTTCCCAATCATGTCACTAACCTTTAACGGCCGTGTGGATACCACAGTGACATGCATGGTAAGAGGCGGTAGAGAGATGATTGCGATTTCTCTGGAGAGCAATGTGCTTTCCCAGATCTTAGGTCGATATGTGAAAGTGAATCAAACTTTCTCTAAATGGTAAACTAATTTTGTTCCCCCAATTTACTTATATGATACGAAAAATTAGACCCCATGGTATTACAGCAGTGTGTGGCATAAGCAAGAGATTCGATTGAATGAAAGCGACAATCGTATACATTGCCAATATTCATCTATTTTTCGACTTGGATGCCAAGAAGAATTGTAAATGATGAAGACGAATGAGGTTAATTAAGAATAGAACGCCCTCTGACGTCATATTAAGGTCTCTTGAGAGAGTGCCGTCGAGAAATTGCGAAAGTTGGAAAAGCACAACAGTCACAGTCGGTGGGCTTAGACTTGTGTGACAGGACGACGGATCGAAGAACTCCTGAGATAAAAAATGAAGCGAATTTTCCTCTTCCATATTCCCGATTGGGAAATACAATATTTGCTATTTTCCACGAAATAAATTCCCGAAGCCAACATCAACAAAATTATGTGCCTTGCATTAGTAATTAATGATTTTTGTTTTTTGGGCAAAGTACTGTTTTATTTTGAATGAGAGAATTGTTTCAAGGGATTCATAATATTTGGTAACAACGGTGAGCTTAATGCCATGGGGAATTTAGACGAGAATTTTCCGAAGGGGGGGGGGGGTCGGGGGAGGGGGGCAGCAGTCGATGTTCGCGAAATCATTATGAGCTGACCAGTAAGAAATAAAGAACCCATCAGTTTTGAAAGGGGGGGGGGGTGAGCGGACTCATGCCACATTACGCGCTTTTAAAGGTTAGTGACATGATTGGGAACACTTGAAAATGCCTCAAGAACCTAATGAGTTGAAATATATACCAACTATAGACCAGCTGGAATAGGTCTCCCAGCTAGAAGGGTTAATCTCTAATTTGTTTACTTAAAGAGAATCAAGCATGAACATACTAGTATTTTAGTTTTATCGGGGCACGATAAAAATAGGACCCATAGAGAGCCACACAGCAGGTTTACCTGCCACGAGGGATATTGACATTAGTAATTTTAGAATGAGTCAACGTTTGACTACAAGATTTTCACAGGAGAATCCTTGCATAGTTTACTTGACTCTAGAGTATTTTCAGCTCAAGTTGAGGACTACCCCCAATCTTGTCATTTACCTTTAAGTAGGTACTATTTAATCACCAAAAGAATGAATGTGTGTTAAGTCGCTCAGTTTTGCAGTATAACTATTGAAAGGTCGAATCTCACAATCCTCACATGACTTTTAATCCTTCATAGCAAAAATGACTCTCTCAGCTAAAACGTGTTGGTTAAAGATAAAATCTTTACACATTAAAATGTCATACTCTCTACAAAAAATAATGAGTGAAAATATTCACTCTTTGAGAAGTGAATTTCATAAAACAGTGAATTTAGAGTGAATTTGGAGTGAAAATGTGTGTTTTTCACTTGAGGTCACTCCAAAATGAGTGAAAAACACATTTTCACTCCAAATTCACTCTAAATTCACCCTTTTTTGAAATTCACTCCTCAAAGAGTGAACGTTTGCACTCATTATTTTTTAGAGAGTAAAATGTTGCGGATGTGGAATACATGGGCTGAGAATCACTCCTAGATCAACTGCAGTAAACACATTTGTGATGAATTTTATTCAAACTATCATGATTTTAGGAGTTGCACTTTTTATGATATTAAAAAGTAGGTTGGGCTATAATCTACGTGACTGTTGCCGACGTCTAATCGATCTTGATCAGCAACTTACAAAATTAATAACAATAAAAAGCAGACCTTGAGTGCGGCATAATTAAATAACTGTTGATAAAATGACGCGCGCGATCTGTTGGGTATATACCAGGAAAAATACACCGGTGAGAGAAACTGCGACACCGAAAATTGATTTCAAGTTAAATTATGGGAGCAAAAGTTGTAGTGCGGTTGCTGAACCCCGTAACTTGACCATGAAACTAGTGGGGCGATGCTGGCGTGTAATGAAGCAGGATGGTGGTGTTGAAAGGTATAGGTGTGCGAGTCAAGGTCCGCTTACTGGAAACACCAACCCCGCATGATATATTACGAGTGGGACTAAAGGATTGCGAACAGATGGTCACCTATTCGAGCGATAACCTCTTTTTAGTTTTACTAGATTACTGATTGGTTTATAGACATAATACATGTAATACCTTTTGATGCAGTAAAGTGAGATTTATTGTGGTCGATGACTGAGATTTTGCGGTTCTAAAACAAAATAGTTACGACACATCTTAATTGCAAAAGGTCGGCCTTCATAATTTCATATATTTCTATAGTTCGTTTTTGTTTCGTTTTTTTTGTATTTTGTGTGGGCAGTAGAAGGTTGAAGTATATTCGATCTGATATTTCAATTTTTCGCTAGAATAGGCATCAATGTTAATGACGGTCATTTCTAGTTCTTCTTTTACCCCCACAAAAAGCGAAGAATCACGAGGAGAATTGTATTGTTTTAGCATCTTTTTATATTGTTATATTTCAGCGGCTCACATCTCCCTCATCCGTAAATCTAATTTTTAATGGAGTGATCTGTACACACTCATCTTTAAAAGCGAACTTGAATAATAACATAATATATCGTGACCGTCAACGGATATTCTGATAAAGTCGTAAGCAGTGCCAAATATCATAATAATGAATATAAAAAATAAAGTGAAGTGGTCTTCAAAATCAAAAAGTTTATGACCTTCACTATGTTGAAAAATTATATTTTCACAAACATATTTTTCTGTCTATGTATGTGTTTATAATGCCGAACTTTGTAGGGTTATCGGCGCCACATATATTTTATTTCGATAATTATACGAGAAATTGTTATGACGGACGGGGAGGGGGGGGGGAAATATTGCAAACAAAAAAATAAAAACGCATTTCTAAAGAGGTGTAACTCATTCAATAATATTTAAAATGACCTTTTAAAAGAGAGAATATCATCATCTATTATAATCGATAATAGTCACGTTATTCATTTTTAAACGAATTTGGAATAAACTGCTTTAAAGCAGAACATTCAGTTAAGGGCATAGCAAGGCATCTAATGATCGATTAATTAAATATTACTAAAACCGATAAATGGGTTTGTTCTCCTAATACAATGTGCGCGTTTTCAGAAATTAATATAATATTGAGGTATTTAAAACTGTCGTGACAAGCTACGTTTTAGTCAGTGTACACAACTACCAGGCGACATTCCGTGTGCAAAAATACAATTAGTGGCCTGGGAATGTACCCTGCCCCGTCATATCCCTCGCTTCGGCAACTTGGGAGTGCTTGACAGTCTATGTAGCACCATGCTTTGTGAAAACGAAGATGTTTGAAACACTGACAGGATTTGGTGAGGCATTTGAAGCGCGATTATTGTAACTAAATAATGGAGGACTGCGTGAATGGTTTTTTTGGTTAAATGCATTCAAAAGATACCTTAAAACAGTACATTCGATCGTGAGCAACATGACTTCATAAATAACTAATCAGCAATAGTGTAAAAGACGACCTATAGCAATAATGTCGTGTCTGTGAAATGTATTTGAGGTGCATTGTTCTTCTTTGAGATGACGACTGACGAACTTGCCTACTATTAGCGATTTATACTCATCAATCGCGCAATTAAAACTTTTGGAAAAAATGGTGTTTCTTCATCAGCAAACTTCATCTAATCAAATTGTAATCGATTAAGTTTGCAATATAAATCTGAGATATGCGAACTTGTCTTTAGACATTTATTTTGTCAATGCCTACAGTCCATTAAAAGCACAATCTCTAGATCTAAACGCTTTGGTATAAAAGGTCTTCTGGGCTTCAAACCCGACGAACTGTTAGACTTATTGTGTGTTCGCGGTGATGCTATTGGAGGCAATGCTGCAATTTATTAGACATACTGATGACGCGTGCACACCATGACTCAGGCTTGGTCAAGATGGCGGCACACCATGTGATGCTTAATACCACCCGCTTTCAGACCGGACGAGGTCAAGCCAAAAAACACCTAAGAGAATATGATGTTCTCGAAGACCAAGCCGAAAACGAATAATTGTGGTAATAATGGAATAATATTGAAATGCAGTGATTAAGTGCGAGTGGTGGTAGATAAAGGTCAAGTTCTGTGATCCTACAAGCAGCTAATTGCGGTGAACACTTTTCCGTGAGAAACTACGTGATCGATTAGTCCAGTAACTCATAATAATTATGTGTTTCATTAATTTATGTAAATTGTCACTGGTACAATGTAATAAGTGTAATGCATTTGAAATTGGAAGAAAGGAACAGAAATTAATTTGCGGAATCATAACATAAAATTCTGTAATTTATTGTAGAAATGTACCGAAAACATTTCTCTTGTATATCGGAAGTGCTACATGTACATTAAAGGCATAATTTAACATGTTCCCAATAATAAAATAATAAAATAATTGAACTACAATAATCTTGCTATACCAGCGGTCTCAGACAAGGTCTAAAAAGGAAGTCTGAAAACTTGTATCTTTCAACTAACGATCACTTGTGCTCTAAAGGATTAATAATCTCATGAATACAAATTTCATGTCGCATACCCCCATAGACAGGCAGCAAACGAAATAACTCATGAACCAAAATTGAAAAAGGAAAATAATAAAACAATGACGATATAATAATGTCATGGCGAGAATCTGCACGGAGGAGTAGGAGATAACTTACAGGAAATGAAAAAAGAAGCTGGAATGAAGGGAAAAAATAAGATGAATCTAGAAGGACGAGAGAAAAGAGGAACGAAAAAAGCGCAGGTCACAAAGATGTGTTTTGATGATGAAACGGTAGACGCGTCATTTGTTTTGGACAATAATCAAGTAAATTCAGGGATTTGTCATTTTGATTTGTTATGTAATCGATTCTGTTTTCATTCATATTGTGCAACATTTTTAGAATTAATTCTCCCATTTCAACTGTTATCCACAAGATCTTGAACATAGTTGAAGAAATACATGCATAACTGTACAGCGACGTTGTTAAAATATACCCGGGACCCGGTATAGCATTATATCGAAATATGGCAAAACAGCCCGTTAGATTGGCCATTAACTGCATTACGGCAAATCGGCTCGATTAATGATTCCATTAAATGAATTATCTGTAAGCCAAAGTAACCTATGAAAGAAATGAACAAAAAAAAACTTTATAGCGCCATCGAAGATGAGAAACCGAGGATCCCAATACTTTTTTTTCTCTTTTTCAGTTATTGTTGTTTCGGTCTTTTGGAGGATTTCTTTCAGTTCGCTTTCCCTTTCTCATCCTCCGTTGTTCTTCATCAATTTCTGCTCTACTTCATCTTTCTTTCTCGATTCTCCAATTCTTTATCCTTTCTTCACACTTCATCCTTATCATCGTATTCTTTTCTTATTGTTGTTGCGTTGTCTACCTTCTTCTGTCCTCCTCCTTCTCGAATTCTCCGTCATCATCATCCATCATTACATCCCATTATCATCATCAACTATCTTCTTCCTCTTCTTCTTCTCTTCTCTCACTTTCTTCTCTTCTTCTCCTCCTCCTCTCCTTTTTCTTCTCAATATTCTTCATTCTTCTTCTTTTCTTCTTCTTCTTCTCTCCTTACTGCTTCTTCTCTTCTTCTTCTTCCTTTCTCTCTCTTCTTCTTCTTTTTTTTTTTTTCTTCCTCTTCTTTTCTTTTCTTCTTCTTCTCTCTTCTTTCTTCTTTCTTCTTCTTCGTTCTCTCTCCTCTTCATCTCTTCGTCTTCATCTTCTTTATCATCGCTCATTCTTCTTCATCATCATCCATCTTCTTCTCCTTCCCCAACTCGCCCTCCACTAAAATGTTCGGCGTTCTAATAGATTAGATATTGTGCATATTATATCGCGGCATAGTGTCAATATTGTTTTACTTCTTGCTGCGTGGAGGTCGACAAAAATAATTGAAAAGTGCAGTCGTGGCGATTGTGCGGCTTTATCTCACTTTCTCAGCGCGCTGTTCCTGTAATACCGGCGGTTACTAACAGGCAAGTTCATACACTTGAGGGGTCTAGATGCGAATCAGCCGAGGGTGGAGGCGGGAGCTTTCAGCGGGTTGGTAAACTAACAACAAGGGCGTAACCTGGTGAGAAGTCGGCTTCATGTCGCATCCGAGCGAGATTCAATAAACCCGTGAAAAAGTCTTACCGGCCACTCGTCGCATGAGAAAGAATCCAATTTTAGCAAGAGTGGCTGATAGGCGGCGGCGGACGAAAACTTCTTCGCATCATGCCGTCACAGGCCTAGCTATATTCGCGTGATCGAAAGGTGCGCAGTCGCAAAATGAAATCCCACCTATTCCAGACAACGTGCAAGTATCTTCAACAACTTTAACCAACTCATTCTGGGCTATGCGTGTTTATTTATCAGATCACCTTGAACTTGTTCGGCTTAATCCCCAAAAATATTGTCGATTATGCACCTAAGTAGAGGAAAGGCGGCCGGACCGCGCGCGTGGCCTTCCAGCCAACTCAACGCTATTCAAACTTTGCTTGTGTTTTAAATCCGCTATGCGCAGCAAAGGAAAATCAAGCCTAGGATACTTTTCCCTCCTGACAGGGGTGGTTTCTTTTACAGTTATCGGCCGTCGTTCTAAGCGCAGGCAATTTAACTCTTCAAAACTGGATATGGAGAGCTAAATTTCCGCGGAGTGAGAAATTCTTCGGGAGATCCTGCCTATCGTCGCGAAGAGTGATCCACGGTGATCGCTCGGCCGACGCGCAACGGGCTGCAACTGTCACGCGCAGTCGCCATCTCGGCACGCGCCAACAAATTATTGCGATTCTTGATATTTAAGCGGGACGAGCTTCTGACTGTCTTCTAAAGGCAAACAAATCGGGTATTTCTTCACAATGTCGGTAAAAACGCATGAAATAACTCCAATATCGTTTACAAGGAAATTGGTTAAGCAGTGTGAAATTCGAAATGTAAACGCTCTGTCGTGGATGCGCAAGATAATGACGGTCCCGTTGCAAAATCATAATATCTAATATTGATCACGTGGATGCTTCTAACTCAAATCTGACT
>JZLH01S0047661.1:0-11204 GCA_001188425.1 Eucidaris tribuloides
AGAATTCTTTCAAAAGGGTGATCATAGGCTTATGGGGCTATTTCATTTTCATGCAAGAATCTATATCATGTTTATCTCTCATTGCCAGACGTTTAAATTTCGCTGGGGGAGTATTGGTGCATTTTGAAATTGTTTTGTTTTAAGTTAAAAAAATCTACTAAAAGATCCATTCTTGCATAAATGTTTAGGCCTACCACTTACAAACCTAAAAAAATGTCACTCTGCGCGGGGGGGGGGGGGGGATTGGGGGATTGTTTGGACCAGAATAGGAGCGATTAAGACCTCAAACAGGGGCGTCGATCCCGAGCTGAAATTTTGGAAAATTGCATGTATTTTGTCCTAAAAATTGAACATTCTGCGCAATGTTTGTGATCATAAACAAGATACGTATGTAACTATATCATTATTGCCTGCGCGGAGCGCGAGCTGAAATTTTTAATAATTATACTGGCCTGATTGAAAAGGGGCCATGAAGATGATACATGCTTCAACAATCAAATAATGCGAGCGCGAAGCGCGAGCTGAAATTTTTTGATAGTCAGACCACAAAACGAGACATTTTACAGAGCACTTTTTTTTAATCAATTTGTAATTATACTTTATAGGCATATGTGTTGGTTTGTTTGGGTGTGCGTACGTACATAATGCTCTTGCATTTCATTACATGATATTAATGAGCACACTGGAATTCATGTTTTTTTTATTATTGTTATTGTCTGTATAGTAATAATGCTAAGAATTGGAAGCTTCATTTTTAAATACAAATTCAACTGCGCCATTATTATTATGAATATCTTAATAAAATGAAAGTGCATTTGTATATCATGCATCATCTTTTCAGAATCATTCACATCACTCATGCAGGCAAAGCCAACAAGCGCCTGAAATCATGAACCTTTCATGTGTCAAGAATAGGCCTATATCACATTATTGGACACTTTCAGTTTCATAATTCTGGAATATTTTTCCTCTCCTTTTGTAATCTAAACAAAGGTAACGTGTTTGACAATTTTTTTTCTTCTGAAACTGTCACTGTCGGCTCATTATTATAATCTCATTGGTTACTTTGATACATCTTTACATTTGATATAGTTAACCTTGGCACAACGTTTTGAACAACGAACGTCTGACAAAGCGCCAACGTCATGAAAATTAAGTCATATGCGAGCGCGTTTGAAATGTCCACATTTTTACTTTCCTCAAACTGCCAATTCTCTCTATATTTTGTCGGGGGGGGGGGTTAAAGTGGCACCACAAAGAAGCTCGCATGTGAAATTTTAAGGAATGCGGCAATTGAACCGTTTCTTAATGTGAACGATATTAAATGTTGTACCATTTTAATCTTACTACCGTTGATGACGATGATGGTGATGATGATGATGACGAACGACGAGAAGGATGATAATGGTGATGCTGATGATGAACAATTATAATGAAAATGATACATTTTCACCTCTAAAATGTTTGGGGGCAAATATATTATGTTTGCCTCTCCCAAATTCTTTTGGGCAACTGCGCCCTGCCTCTCCCCCTAGTGACCGTACCGCGTACGTTCGCCCATGCCACCTATAGGCCCCTGTCTACGCCCCTATCCTCATATTTTTTGTTCTTGTTTTCGTTTTGTTTTAATTGGATCGCATCAGTTATGATGTGACTTCGTTCCCGGCATTCTAGAACGCGTAGGGAAGATGGGGGGGGGGCCAAGGGTATAGGCAGGCCGACATGAGTACCAACAGGGACTGCTACTTTAGTACTGATGATGGTGATGATGATGATTGATGATGATGATGAGATGATGATGATGATGATGAGCGATGATGTGTAAAATAGTACAAACGGTTAACAGTAATATTATAGAGGTATATCTAGTTTTAGTGAAAATATTATTGTTATTATATTGTAATCATGGGTAGGCACTAGTAGTATTATTTCCTATTACAACTATTTTTTTATCATCCTGTTAGTAATTAGAACATGGGGAGCATTTGTGCAGCCGTAACTTTACTTTCTATTGATGTTACTTTTCGCAAGAGAGCTTTCTTCGTATATTTGGGAGGCATAGTACCCGTGTGAGAATAAAAGGTGGATTGTTTTGTGTGCAATTCTTGCATATAACATGTACCCATGATCAGTTTTCTGGAGATGCCTCTTTCGCGCCAAGGAAAACGTTGAAACAAGAGTTCCCATCCCCTCCCCTCCCTCCTCTGCTGAGCGAGATTTGAAGGCTGGTGGGCTGTACGGATTTGCCGAATCCCCCCCTTCTTAGGAAATACTGCATCCGTCGGTGCTCAGGGGGCAGCACCTCAGGGAAAACTTCCAAATGGCCTGTCAAGTGCACTAAATTTCAAACAACAACAAAAAGTCCTTGCAGGGACCCCACCCCCATACACACACACACAACACACATCTTCCCTAATCTAGCATATTGATACTCATACTCAGAGTTGTTGATAATGAAGACAAGTAATGCATTCAGGAAGATGCTAAATCAAGTGTGAATTATTAAAGAGTGATGTGTAAAACATGAAAGAGATGGCCACAAAATATATGTGTATCATCCTCCGCTGAGATTATTATTGCATACTATCCATTATTTTTTTTTTTAATTACAGCACCGTTTTTGTCACTACAATAAGTATTCATTTCGGACTAACGAACCTTTTCAACTTCGAACAACGAACCTTTTACATTCGGAACTAACGAACCTTTTTAACATTTCGGACTAAACGAACCTTCGGAATAAGCGAACCTTAAATCTTTTCGGACTAACGTACCTTTCGGAATATCGAACCTTATTTCTTTTTCGGACTAAACGAACCTTCGAATATCGAACCTTATTTCTTTTCGGACTAACGAACCTTCGAAATTCGAGCCTTATTTCGTTTTCGGACTAACGAACCTTCGGAATATGAGGCCTTCGAATAAGCGATCCTTCGGAATAACGAACCTTCGGAGTATTCGAACCTTCGGAAATACCGAACCTTCGAATAACGACTGTTGCCCGTAGGCGGTGAACTAAATTCAAAATTTCGGACACCCCCCTTTTGCTAAAGGGGGTGTTTAACACCTAAAACACCCCCTTTGGCCAAGGGGGGTGTTTGAACACCCCAAACACCCCCCCCACCCTCCGTGCGTAGCGATGTGGGCATAGTTACATTACGCACTACTCTATGGAATCGATGTGGGGCTGTTAGTTTTCTTAGGAAAATGATATACATGTAATACACAACATTCACTTATTCATTCAGCGAAATAGGATTTAATATGCCGTATTTGTATCATTTCCATTTATATAGTGTTATTTTGATGAATAATCTGCTGATACTAGTACATATAATTTTCTTTTTCTATTATTTCACTTTTTAAAGGATATATTTATTTAAAAAAAAATGGCTCCCTTTAATTACTTGATCAATCAAGTCATTTCTCTTTTCATTAATCTACTTACTGTCTGAAAAATTAGTGTGAAAAATTCACTCTTTAGGCCTATACTGTCAGGTGATTTTTAAAGAGTGACTGCAGAGTGAATTTGGTGAACTTGGAGTAAAAATGATAGTATGCTCACTTCCTTTCACTCCTTTTTGGTCGACTCACACCAGGTTGGAACCCCAGAGGTCATCATGCCAAAAGGAGTGAAAATTACTACTTTCACCCGGACTTTCACTCTAAATTCACTCAGAATTCCCCTTTTCACTCTTTCAAACCATACACTTGTTAAAGCGTGGACATCCTTTTCACTACACTTTGAAAGAGAACATCTACCACCTATGATCTCTCACTGTATCATCGATCTTATTGTTATATGCCATCTTCACATGCACACACACCTACACACACACACACACACACACACACACACACACACACACACACACACACACACACACACACACACACACACACACACACACACACACACACACACACACACACACACACACACACACACACACACACACACGTGTAATCACCTTAACCGAGGACGTACATTTTTTTTTTAATTTAAGTCTTAATTGATTTTCAAGATTCATAGATAGCAAGCATAACAATCAATAACAAATTACAATAATTACAAATGAAAAAAAAATGGCAGTGTACAAAAATACATATGTATCTTAAAATTATTTAAAGGCTTTTTATAAGAGCGAGGCCTAGAAAATAAATTAAAAGGAACCCTCATCGACAGGATAAAAAGGACGAATGTGCGTGCATCCTCAATACAAAACAGAGTGACAGACAGGGGAGAGCTGACCCGACCAGCGGCGCGATCCGCCCGAGAGCGCACAAAAACAAACACACACATACACACAAAAAACATACACGCACACGTAAGTATGTACACAAACGCACACATAACTACCTACACGCACACATAAAGGACGTACATTTTTTAATGTGAGTGTATCTGTGTGTGAGTGTGGGTGTGTGTTTGCAACGGTAATACCGAGGACACACAAGGTAATTTTTACCTATTAAATGAGGACGAAACTTCAGACAACTGCGGACATTTACATTACAGTACACAACCTCCAAATGCGGACGTTCTCTATATACCCCCAGACCTTGTTGTAATGCAAGCACCTCCATTACAACAAGATCTTAAAACGTGAACCGTCGATCCCCCCCTGGAAGGTATACGTCCGCGGTTGTACAGTAAAATTAATCCAAAACGTCCACGATTGGAGGTGATTACAAACTCACACACACACACACACACACACACACACACACATACACACACACACACACACGCACACACACGCACACTACACAAACACACACATACTACACAAACACACACTACACACACACATACACTACACAAACACACACATCCACACACATCCACACACGAGTCATTCAAATGGCACTAGAAATTTGTGGGTATACATCCCCACCCCCTTTCCCCTCAGCCATGGTTACATCTGCATCTGGCATATGTATGGTTTCACAACCATTTATATCATTCATGAACACAAGAGATCAATCACACCAATTGCTTATTTTTTTTATTTCAAGTATATTTATTTTGCATGTTAGAAAGCAAGAGAAAACATTTACATTATTGCAAAGAGAAAAATGACCCCTTTAATTATCTCAGTACCATTACAACAAAATTCTACAGATTTTTAAAGTGATATTTGAATGTCTATACATTTAAATAAGGGTTTGACTAAACCTACTAACATATAGCATTGGGATCCTTTAGAATTCTTTGACAGGATAAACAATGAAAGTACATATATATATGAAAATTACTTTATTTGTTGTAACCAAACTGATAAAATAATCAAAATGTGTCTGGATATTCACTCATTTAGATTACACTGATCTGAGAATAAAAAACAAAAACAAAAATCATGTGGGTCTATTTGGGTTTCAATGAGTGAGACACCTAATCTGCACAGAGATGGAAGTATACATGCATTGTATTTACATAAGGCAGGGCTCCACACTAACATGTTTTGGCTGATAGCCGATCTTGCAAGCAATTTTGTTGTTTTTATTCATTTAGTTGACCGAACAATATTTTTACTTGCCCAAGTGAACAAAATGCTTGAGTTGAAAATTTTTTCTCGCCCTGCAAGTAAAATTAATTTCCATACATTTTTACTTGCCCAGAAACAAAATTTACTTGCCTCCGGCAAGCGGGCAAGTGCTAGTGTTGAGCCCTGCATAAGGCACTATCAGCTGCAGAATAATCATGATTTGAATGATACCCTGTACATTCTTTTACCACACATCTTATTCTCATCTTTAAATTGGGTCATTTTCTTTCCCGTAAAAACAGAACAAACCCCCCCCCCCAACATAATGTAAAATAATCATTATTCAATAATAACATTTTCACTTCCGTTTCCCCAAAATAGCACACACTAAGATTTTGGACATTGAAGGGGATCATACAAAGATTACTTCATGTAGTGCCTCTCTTGAAGAAGTACAACATTCATAGCATTATTTGTGGAGTATATGGCCCACATCATATCTAAAGAGTTTTCTAACTGTGCCTTGCTGCTAGACTACACTGTACATAAGGGGTCCAGTATGTGTACAGCATTTTGTTTACAATGGAACCTCATTATAACACAGACCTTGGCACAATGACAATTACCTTTGAATATCATGATCAAAAACCACAGATAATATAGAGATGGGATGACGAAATTATTATATGATTGTTTTGCTGTTATTTATTCATTTGTTTCTAATCAAAGCTCCTCATAATGAGGTTCCATTGTGATCAGCTGGATTGACAGTAGATTGTCAACTGCCAAATTGCGATTTATAATTCTGTCTTAAAAGTTCAAACCTTATCAACCCCCGATAACAGAACACACAGTTAGCTGCAAGCAAACACTTTTTCAACATTTTGTACAACTAATTTGCCTTATATCAAGTAGAAATTAAATATGAGTTGTAATGTATCACTTTCTTTAATTAAAAGTATGATGACAGATTTTGACAATCCCTTAAATACATGTGATAGCATTATCACAAGCCATTACATCCACATAAACATTTTTTTTTACAGTAGGCCTAATTTTTTTTTACATACATGGTACAAGACAATATTTCAGATGAAATATATCAAGAAAAGTAACAAAACTATAAATCTACCTGGTCAAAACAACTACAATGTGAAACTTTTTTTTCTTTTAAACAAATGTGTAGCAATATGTTTAAGCGATCAACAACACTTGTTGATACCCGACTATATAAATTTCCTTCTAAAAAACGGCAAATGATAATTTTAACATATTCGCAAGTGTTCAGATAAAAACAAAAATCTGTCATAACTCTTGTGCATTTGTCTAAATATAAACAACCAAGAATTTATTATAGAAGTCATTACAATACTTCACTAAAGTACTTCATTTTGGTATATTCTTTGTATATAAATGCTAATAACAAAACACAATTATTACAATATATTACTATTATTATCTACCATTATGTCCTTGTATGAAATGAAATAAAAAAAAGGGTTAAAATACAGAAATAAGTTAGTATCATACAATTCATGTAAATATGTGTAAGCATCGGAAGTTTCAGTACATGGTATAAATGACTACAACAATAATTGCAAATGCCTTGGCATGGAAACAAAGAAACAAGTCAAGCTAATCAGCCTGTACTCCAGAATAATAACATAAAATATCCAAATACAAATTATCGATAAATGTAAACAAAATTTGGGTAGGAAAGTATATAAAATAATTCTTACACAATTAAGTTTGAATCTTGCCGCAAAGTTAATTTGGTCAAAGCTGTAGCCAACGAAAGCAGTTTCATGAAATTAATTTTTATGATTGTGGGCATTTCCACGGAAACTTGCGTTGCATTTTCACTTCAGATTGAGGGTGTAGATCAAGACCTATATTTTCAAAACATGGATAGACTACATGTACTTATGAGTTTTGTTTGAATATGCAATGTGTCCCTCTATCCTCAGTTGTGACAACAACCAGTGAGAAGATTCTTTAGAGCACTATGAGAAATAATAGGACAAATGTCAGTAACTCTCGTTGCACAATTTGGACATGCATAAACTCGCTGAATTTCAAGTCTCCTCATAGAAACACATTGAAACAGTAAGGATTCCTGTTTAATGAACATAGAATATCAATTTACATCTCAGACTATGGTACAAATTAAAGTTGTTTTAGAGTCTCCAGAAATTTTCATGTGAGTCAGTTTATCCAAAGACATATTTTTTGAGAATATCTTCACATTAATAGATTTTGGTTTGAACAGCAATGCATTCATCAGTGTAATTTCAAAGACTTTACACTATTTCACTGAAGATAATGGAGGAAAAAATGACAATTTTTCATAAAACCGACATTTATTAATAAGTTCTCCCACATACAGCATTTTGTGTATGATTGTAGATTCTTCTACATGGCAGTGTTACAGAAGCAAAATTTAGTTTAGAAATGATGACCCCCCCCCCCAACCCAATTGTTTCTTCATAAATCATAGCCAATCAGACCAATGAAATGTACCATGATTTGAGATAAAGCCAATTTATGTAGTTTTTTGTTTGTCCATTTCTTTTAATGGAAATGCCCTTATGCCCTAATGTACACTTTAACTATCAAGCCCACCTGTGGGGAACAAGTGAATTGTTTTGTATGTGTGTCCAAGGAGACAAACATTGTTCTACAGGTGGAATCACTGTAGACCGAGGGTTCTTTACATTCTTACAGGCAACCCTGTCTAGCCTTTATTTCTTTAGGGTGGCGTCACACTGTCCCGAAATTGACACAAGATGGTCACACGAGTATGGAATTTTCAATTTCACACGAAGCTGGTCTGAAAGAGATCAACAAAGAGAGTCAACATTCGAAGCTAGTACGATGCCTACAGAAGGCCACACGATGGCTGTAGATGCTCTCACGAATCGCCCGATGTTTATATGATCAGAGCCGAATTTGAAAATTTCCTTATCGTGTGTCCAACTTCGGGACAGTGTGACGACTGCATTATGGAACTGCTTGTGCCAAGACATTTTGGAAAATACATGGCAGTAACGAAAGACACGAGTTGTTACATTCAATTCAATCAAAATCTCACACCTTGGATAAAGACATGGCGGGCAAATCCATTTTCAAATGTAGGGGGGACATCACATGCAGAAACCTGCCCAAACCATATTTTGCCAGCCAAAATTTTTCTTAACCTGCCAAATTGCCAGCCAAACAATTTCTGACAAGCGGGGGGGGGGGGGCGGCCGCGACAAAAACCATATTTTGCCAGCCAAAATTTTTCGACGCCTGACAAATTGCCAGCCAAAATCACAGTTTTTTGGCATGCACAATGCAAATTCGTGGGGGGACATTTCCCCACTTTCAAAATCGTGGGGGGGGACATGACCCCCCCCGTCGCCCACTGATTTTGCGCCGCGCTAGGATAAAGAAAACAGAATACATTACAAAACTAGTTAGTGTTACAAAAGAGACAAATATTAATACAAACTTCTGGATAAAGAAAACAGAATACATTACAAAACTAGTTAGTGTTACAAAAGAGACAAATATTAATACAAACTTTGTTTACACAGTATGCTACAGATGCTAAGAAATGTACAAAATACTTAAAATGTAAATCTCTGAATATAGTTTACATATGCTACATACGGTACTCCCACTATGCAGTTTACCAACACTCTAAACGTTAAATACATATGCAGCAAGAATACTTACAATTAATAGCAATTATGCTATAATAGCATATTAAGTAACATCTGTGTACCGGTATATGAGATCAAAACTTTTATATTTTGATAATTTAGCTTTGCTTTTTGTGTACCGTATGTGTCTATGTTTTTGCCAGAAGGATCAAAATCTAGTTTTGATCTAGCAATTGGTGCCTGTATGTACCACCAAATAGCCAAATTGTATTGGTCATCTTCGAGGATAAACACAAAATTGATGTCGTTGGTGCATGTGAAACTTGATAGAATATACATGTGTGTTTTGTTTTCGTCGCAGTTCATGTGATTTATGTTCACAAACTACAAACAAACAAAAACACAGTGGCATTTCCCTAACAGGTATCAGCTACTTTCATATATTGTCAATTAAATTTTCATATGATATAACAGAATCTGAAGCTTTCCAACTACTTACAACTTTTACAATTTTTTTTTTGCTATTTTTCCCTCTTTAAAGCATCGATAGCACTCTTCATAAATTTGTCATAATTCTTGTTTTACTTCGAAAAGTAATAACTTAGATCTATACATAAGCTAAAACATGTAAACTTCAGTTTGCACTCTATATTCATTTATCTTTTAACTTCCATCATCAAGGTAGCTTCATGTGCTGCTTCATGTGCTGCAAGAGATTTGGTATCTTTTAACTTTAAATAATTTAAATTACTGAACTCTCTTACATTTCATCAACATCTTTAATTATGTGTCTGAACAAATGAATGAATACATGAATAAATACACATGTAAATAACTATATTACATGAATATATTTACCTAGTCATTCATACATTTGTTTCTCATTCACATTCATTTACTATTTATATATTAATCAGTTAATCACTCAATCAATTAATTAACCTATTTATTTATTCAGTTGTTTTTCAATTTATTTATTTATTTATTTATTTACCTATCTTTTATTTTTACTTCATAAACATTCAAGGACTTATTCATTTACAATCCTCCTTCTATTCCATATCGTGACTGGAAAATGGAATTAAAAAAAAACCCTTGATTGATATGATTGTGAACTGTTATGAACATGATATTAAAGGGTACTGACATGACTGGGAGAAAAAAAAATGACTCTCAAACCAAACAGGTGGAAAGATATACCAGTCCATACACTAGCTGGAGTAGATCTCCTGGCTGGAAGGATTTACCTTGAATTTGCTTACTTGACAAGAATCAAGCATGAACATGCAAGTACTTTGTCTTGAGCCCCGAGAGAAATTAGTCCCACAGAAAGCTACAAAACAAATTTGTCTGTCACAAGGCATACTGATGGCACTTATTTTAAATGAGTCCACTTTTGACTACAAAATTTTCACAGTAGAATCCTTCCACAGTTTACTTGTTTCTAGAATGGTTTTACCCCAAGCTGAGGACTATCCCTAGTCATGTCTTTACCTTCAATGTCATAATCTATTATTACATATTTTCCACTGCTTGCCACCTCAGAATGTTTGATTGTTCAAGGTGGGCATGGCTTCACTGACATTCTGGTCTAACTTCTGGTAGGCCGGGCCTCCTCCTCGTTTCCTTCTCCCTTTGCCGTCTCGACCCTCAACAACGACTGCAATGATCTGAATGAAGAAAGACACAAAATGAATGTTCATCATGAGTTTTTTAGTAAAGACTGAGGCTATCATTGTGGAGCTTCAATAAAAAACTAGAGCAGTTCGACTGCGCGCAGTCGATGGGTATGCCTCCGCAGTCCGCACTCCCATCCAATTGATGTAATTTAAAAAGCTTCAAGTTATCATGGTAGCAAGACCAATTACTAGTAGATGAATAAGCATAAGCCCATGTGACTCTTGACCAAGTTACAGTAAAATCCAATTTAAGCAGTTCTTAAATTATCATGACAATGAGCTCAATTCGGACATGAGGCCTTGTGACCTTTGACCTCTAACCTTTCAACTCCAAAATCGAATCAGTAAATTGGTGCCTTATATTAGATACTTCACCCAAGTTACATCAC
>JZLH01S0047666.1:19423-24423 GCA_001188425.1 Eucidaris tribuloides
GAATCCCTATAAATCTTTTAGTAGTTATCTGTTGGCGTTATTACGGCGACGATTGTAATCCTTCCGGTGGGACTGAGCTAAACGTGAGCGGAATTTAGCTGGCATTTGTGCTGCTTGGCTATGGCTCGGGTCTACGGCTCTACGCTATTAAACAACCCAGAAGCCGCCCATATGGCATAGCTACCGGGGGTCGCTAGGCCAGGCCTAATAATCTGCGGCTATCGTTGATGAGTAACAGCCCCCCTATTTTCGTTTAGCAGTTGTTACTAGTTAACAACTAAACATGCCACACAATGACAGGCGTAAGCTGTCAACAATGAGTGGCCCTTTGGATAAGGTAATCTTCTCATATTTTGAAGTGGTTTTCAAACGTTGACTCATGCTACTGTCACACGTTTGTGTCTGTAGATGTAAAAAAAACCTAAATGAAAATAAAATAAAACTAGATTCCCTAATCCATAGCTATAGACGCAGCTAACTCTACTAGTTTTATATCTAGATTAAACTAATATAGTAATAACGGCGTTTAATAGATCTAAGAGTTAAATTCAGAGGCAGAAAAATTCGTTCTTCATTGGGCCGTGAGGCAATGGGTACTGGCACCCAATATTCGTTAATGGAATGGAAGTAGACAGAGGGGTCCTAACGCTAGACTAAGGTCTAACTAAATGATCGGCCCTACAGCTGAAGCACCCGACTAATGACGATAGTTTAAAACATTGTTTTATCGTAATTGCAGTATTACCCCGTGAATGTATAGACGTCCCCGCAATCATGGAAATAATGAATTACATCTGTCTATATCTATATATGATCATGGAGGGTTTTTTATTTTAGAAGAGTGGGGCTTAAGCATCGTGGCAGGCAAGAAATGTTTTTAAACGTGTAACACGGATAAATATGATTCATGATTCTTCTCGAGATAATTAACTTAGTGATTGGTTGATATAGCAGACGCAATACTGTCTATAACAGACTAATTTAGGCTCCCAACGTCTAAGTCGCTCACAGCTCATTCATGGATTTGGGTTTGGCAGGGGCCTTTAAATTTTGTTTTCTAATCTACAAATGTCCAGAAATGAAATGATATTATGTTACATTGCTACTGAAAAAAAGCTCATACCGCCGCATGTTGTATTATGTGGACCAGCCAAAGTGACACTGAAAAGCTGTGCTATTTTCTTGATCATCTTTTGGTTGTAATTCCGTCGAATTTGTGGTTTTTAATACTGTCTTGTGAGCAGATAGGTGTCGATCCTGGGGGGGGGGGCAGGGTGGGTTGCGATCGCCCGGCAATGAAAATATTGTGGGCGCAAAAAATATCGATTTGCCGCCCGTCCGGCCCCAATAATTTTGACATTTGATAAATCATTATGCGCGACCGATGAAATTTTGGAGCTTTTTCAGCTTTTGCGCACCCCCCCCATCCGAAAGCAATGAAGATCGACGCCCCTGCTTGTGAGTAATGTGAAGACGTAAGTACACCATAAAAATATACAGTCCTCAAAAAAAGTTTGGAAATCTGAGTTTGTCGTATATTCCCGTTTCGTAAGTAATAGTTCAATGCAAGCTTGTATCATCGAAAGATTATTTAATTTTCTTTAAGAATGAATACCTCCTACTTGTTTTTATGATTTACCATCAGAAAAAGGGCTAGTATTATCAAAATAGTGGTGCTAAGTGAGTGTAAATTGAAAAAGCTGCAAAATGACGGCAAAGTTCGGTAAGTCGCCCGCGCAATTTTTGTTCTGGGTTGTTCGAATCGGAGTTCCCACGTTATACCAATGTCATCTCTTGGTTGGTTATGCATTCTAAAATGTAAACATATGACAAGGGATTGAAACAAAACCCCAGGGTGCAGCAAGTAGTAAAACAACAACAACATAACAAGTGAAGAAAAAATCAAACAAACAAACCATTATGGGCATTCCTCCGGTTACCGGGAAATTCCCGGTACGGCGATTACACTTGAAGAACCCCACAATCAGGATTTTGAATGATAGACACAAAGTAGTGTACAATGGCCACCAATGAAACTATCAGATTTGAGGACTGAAAGTCAACAGTCAAAGGTTACACCGGGGCCTATAAATTAGTCGATTTGGGCTCGTTACCGCGATAACTTAGAGGCGACTGGCGATGTCATGTAAACTTGGGTGAAGATGATATAGACACCAATTGAATGATTAGATTTTGGCAGCTGAAAGGTCAAAGGTCAAAGTCACCGGCTTAAATAGTCTGATTCGGGCTGTTACCGGGCGATACATTGAGAGATGCTATCCGGATTGCATTAACTTGAGTAGAAGTATGTATTATAGCCACTCACAACAATGGAACTCGATTGATTTGGAGCTCAAAGGTATAAAAGATCAGTGTCACCGGCCTAAAATATTCATGATCGTCCTCAATTACGCGATAACTTGAGACGCTTGTCGGATTTATGTAACTAGGACCGAAGTATACATGACCACCAATGAACCCTTAGAATTTGGGCTGAAAGTCAATAGTCAAAGTCAGGGCCTATAAATATCTGTCGGCTCGTATCCACATAAACTTGAGAAGCGGCCTGTCAGGATTGTCATTAACTTGGGGTGTAAGTATGTAAATGAGTCCAGCAATGTATATGATTAGATTGGAGCTGAAAGGTCAAAGGTAAAGGTCACCCGCCTAATAAAATATGTCTGATTTGGGCTCGTTATCCCGTGCGAAGACTTGAGAATGGCCGTTGAATCAATGTAACGTGGGTGAAATATGTATTATGATGCCACCAATAGAGCTGATTAGATTTTTAGTTCAAAGGTCAAAAGGTCAAAGTCACCGGCTTAAAAATGTCTGATTCGGTCATTAACACGATAACGAGACGGCTGTCGGGATTTGATGTAACGGACCAAGATATGATATATAGCCACCAAATGAACTCATTAGATGTTTGGAGCATGAAAGGCAAAGGTCAAAGGTCACCTGCGCCTAAATACGTCATGGATTTGGCTCAGTTACCTGATGCGATAACCTTAAACGGCCGTTGAATTTCAGTACTTGGTAATAGTATTATCACGCCACCCAAAGAACTGATTAGATTTGGAGTTCTAAAGATCTAAAAGGTCAAAGGGCACGCGCCTAAAATATGTCTATTCGGCTCGTACCTGCGATAACTTAAACAAGCTTATCGAAATATGATGTAATTTGGGGTGAGATTATTATGGGGCAAATAAAATGAAACAGTCAGAGTTGAACGGTCAAAGGTTATCGACACCTGACATCAAAGTTTGTGAAAAAAAAAATCTGGACGGGGGTGGCAGGAGGCATACCCCAATCGCGCGCGCAGACCGAATTGCTCTCTAGTTAATAATTTTTTGCTTCTAAGTGTCTACTTTTTTTGACTACACAGCTGTATAAGAGGGAAGGTTACAAAACATCACTGAGCGATGTTTGCCCAATAGTAAATCATCAAAATATGCACTACACAACAAAGGTAATTAACACTATCATTTTTGGATGTATTTAAATATCGTTTCAGTACTGTTCTGATATAGATAATTGCTTGGTTATATGTTTGGAAGTGATTGCACTTAATATAGTCTTTTCATTACTGATAAAGGTAACTTTCAAGCAGACGTATGTTGCTTGCCGTAATGTAATGATGCAGATTTATGTTGCATTAGTCTGGGCTTAGTACATGTTGATAGGTGCGTGATGAAACTGTTAAATTATAAGAAAAGGTTTGTAGTGTAGCAATAGCTGAGGTCTGTGTATGTAAATATTAAATGTATGTTGTGTGGTTGTGTGTGGTGGGTGGTGTGTGTGTGTTGTGTGGGTTAGTGTGTGTTTTTTGTGTGTAATAGTGTGATATGTGTGTGTGTTAAATTGTAGTTTGTATGTGATGTGTTGTATGTGTGTGTGTGTGTGTGTGAGGCTATTGTGCATTTATATGTGTGTGTATTGTGTGTTGTATTGTGTAATGTGTTTTGTATGTAGTATGGGTGAATGTGGGTGTGTGTGGTGTGTTGTGTTGTGTTTTATGTGTGTATATGTGTTTTGTGTTATGTGTGTGTGCATGTGTGTTGTATGGTGTGTGTGGTGTCGTGTGTGATGATAGTGTCTGTAGTCGTTTTTTGTGTGTGGGTGGAGGTGTTTATGTGATGTATGTATAGTGTCTAAGATGGGTTAGTGACTAAATGTACAAGGTAAATACTAATGCCAATACTCTTAATTATTCCGAATTTAAAAGGAAAGTATCCTCAAAATGCTCGGTATGTTTTTGAACACATACTTAACTGCAGCTTGAAGTAGATTATTAATACGAAGTATCCCTGATCTTCAAATAAATTTGACAACTGACCTTGCGAACAGCTTTAAGTTTACTTTAATGGTTTGAAAAAGAATCGAACAATATTACTCTCAAAATCCCTGTGTTTTATGGATTAAAATCCTGTCTTCTGCGTATGCACTTTCGCATCATTCAGCGTATGGGCAATTCCGCGAAAAATGTTACCCCGGCTCAAAATCATGAAATCTGTAATAATTCAAAAAATATATGTGCTACAGTGATATATTTAGTATCAAACAATAGAGCTCATCAAACTCTTTAATTTGAGTGGTATTTGAATACATTTCAAGTATATTTAGACTTATTTTTCTTCAAAAAACCCATTTTCTTGCAAAATTTTCTTAGCTTTTTTGAAAAACACACAATCTTTGAGTCTCGTTATTTTACATCCAACAGCACTTCAGAATTAATTTATAATAGTTTTTAGTTAAGAAAGGACCAATAATGACTAATAATAGCTTTAGATTAGTTATCAAATGGTTTTAAGTATAGATATAAGGACCTAAAAAAGTGGTCCGAGGTGTAATGTCCGTAACGTTAAAAATGTAATGTCCGTAACGCAACATTTATGGTCCTGTATGGGATAAACTGAATCTGTTGTGCCTGATTGTCATCCCTACAACTTAAACAGGTCCTCGGCACCCATTTCAGAATAAAATTGGCTTCACGTCAT
>JZLH01S0047666.1:29423-31705 GCA_001188425.1 Eucidaris tribuloides
TTTCCCAACGGAGTTAAGGAATAGTAACTAAATTTCATGTGATACACACCGAGGATAAGATAGTTTGTACTTTGAATAACATCACAACCATGTACAGTAACTATCTTCATGCACTTCTTTCTAATAATTTACATCATCATTTTTACAATACCACCACTGCTACTACTGTGAAGAAGAAGAGGAAGAGGAGAAGGAGTAGAGGAAGAAGAAGAAGATGAAGAAGAAGAAGAAGAAGAAGAAGAAGAGGAGGAGAAGAAGAAGAAGAAAAAGAAGAAGAAGAAGAGAAGAGGAAGAAGAGAAGGAGGAGAAGAAGAACAAGAAGAACAAGAAGAAGAGGAGGAGAACAAGAACAAGAACAAAAGGAGAAGAAGAAGAAGAAGAAGAAGAAGGAGAAAGTAAAAATATACATTCTTGCGTTGTGTTTGGCATAATTTTCCAGATGAGCTTTCTAATTGGTTGGCAAGTGAAATGCTGGCCTTTGCTGAGTTGTAGTCACTTGATGTCTACATAATAATTGGCTCACTGTATGTGCTGTAGTTTTTGAAACAGGCCCATTGTAATTGATATGATAATTTGTTCTGGGGCCATTTACTCAAGTTGTGTGTTTTCCCAGGTGAACATGGTAGACTTCATCTGACTCTCAGTATCTGAGGCCGTTTGGCACTGATGTGGTATTCACACCTATTAAATACTGATTAGCATCAGCAGGTATCTATTTTTCAATTATATACACAAATAAATTTTGGCAGTCAGCCAAGCATAATGGTTGTGCAAATTACAAATTTATAATGTGTCATATGACATTCAATTCACTTTGAATTCTCATGGGTCTCAATTCACCAAAAGTGGCTGTTCTGACCCAAAGCTTTGTAGGAGGTAACAACGGCAGTTGGACTGCGTGCAGTCAATGGGTAATGCTTTCACAGACGCCAAGTACGGAGCCCCATGACCTTTGACCTTTGACCTTTCAACTCCAAAATCTAATCAGTTCATTGGTGCCTTTTAACTCTTTGCACACTAAAGAGTCATTTTTGCACATTCGTACAATTAAATTGAACAATCGTAATAATTATGTGTTTTCTTTACTTTTGCACAGGAGCCACTAAAAAATTACTCGTTTGCTTAAGTAACATCTACAGAAAAATTACTATTTTCAGTACCACAAAAAAGAAAGCTGAATTCAAAGAAAATGTGAACAGAACAAATGTCATTAATATCCTCTCAAAAGTTCAGCGTGTAAAGAGGTAATACATACTTCACCCAAGTTACATCACAATCCGACCGGTTGTTCTTAATTTATTGCGGTACCAAGCCCAAATCAGACGTGTATGTACTATACATTGTACATGAATTCCCCGACTCATCTGCATGTGTGTGTAATACACACTACTGCACAGTACATTGACTTGTCACACCACAAAGCCTCGCTGCCGTGTAACTCAATTATGCAAGTTACGAGCGGCGTGGAGTTTGCTGCTTTATTTCAAGATCTGCTTTTTACTATTACTTTGGATGAGTATATAAATGAAAAATAATCAGCCTGTTGTTCATAGTTTTGGTGCAGAACAAATAGGAGAAGCAGTAAACAGATGGGTTTAATGCCTAGTCCCATCCGTTATATTTTGTATGATACATCATACATGTATGTACGTTTACAACGTGGTACCGGTTATAACGAGGTAAAATCGGCGGTCCCGACAACCTCGTTATAACGGGGTTTCCCTGTATGAACAAACAAAACACCATATGAAAGGAGAATAATTATTTTCTGATATCACATTTATAATATCTTTATTCAGTTACGAGATACTTGGGATTTAATCTCGGTTCCTTTTTTTTGACTCACAATGTATGTCATGTAAACATTACCCAGGGCTCAACACAAGCACTTGCCCACTTGCCCGGAGCAAGTAGAATTTCATGTTGGGCAAGTAAAAGTTCAAAAAGTTAAAATTTACTTGCCCGATCAGGCAAATCAATTTTTAATCATCAAATGAGAAATACATGTAAAAAATATCTCACCAAAAGTGAACAAAACCTGTGTGAAATATTGAGTTCAGGGCCCTATCTCATAAAACTTGCAATCAATTGCAAATCCAAAAATCGATTGTAAGTCTTAAAATACTAGAATATGATTGGTTGAAATCAACTTGCGATCGATTTTTGAGAGTTGCAATCAATTGCAAAGTTTTATGAGACAGGGCCCAGTTAATGTATATGAAATTTCGTTATTTTGTTCATGGTACTTTATTATATTTTCCCGACTCTATAATCTGAAAAAT
>JZLH01S0047666.1:47051-63067 GCA_001188425.1 Eucidaris tribuloides
AATTGAATAGAATTCCTGAGAGCATTTGCGCCTATAGCGTCGTCACCGTCGTCGTGCACGCAGTAAAGCATAGTACTTGTTTTAATTTGTTCACGATATGTTAATACAAGTGACACCCCCTCCCCATCCCCCACCCCCACTCCCCACCCCATCCCGTGGTTTGCAGTAATCTATTACCGAATCGGTGTATTAACATGATACGGTTCGGGTTGTGTATGTCTAAAAAAGTACAGAGATGAACAAAAAATAAATACCCTTTCTCATTTTATATATCAATATTACAGAAATCAAATAAAGCACATAAACATAATAGACTTTTATCAAAACGTCTATACACATATCGCTTATTGTGGTGAGAAAAATGTTTAATAGAAACTGAATAATAATGATAATGAACAACACACAATTTATCTTATTTGAATGCCTTCTGTAATATTGTACTTATAAAATACCCCACATCATTCCCGCACATGCAGATACGCTTGCATTCCATGTCCACCTCACAAGAAACATCTGTCGTAATGAATAGTCGTTCATACATACACACACAACACACATCCAGGGACACACACACACACACACACACACACACACACACACACACACACACACACACACACACCTGTAACAAAAAATACCGCTATTTTTTACGGGCCGAAACTACGGGCCAACCGTAAAAATAAATGACCGCGCTCTATTTTACTCGGTACATTTTTATCTGGTTTACCTCCGTAAAAAATCTGGTTACGGGAAAGCTCCGGCAACTCGCTTGCGACCGACCCTTTCCGTTAATATCTTTACGTTTACCGTTACTTTTACGCAGTTTTCCACAGCAAAACCGTGATGGTTTTACCGGTATAACCTAAAATTACAAGTAAAATAGGTTAATTATTTTTACGCGTTCCCCGTATTAAAAATCAGGCAGGGCAACCATTTTTACAATGCCACACACCACACACGACACACACACACACACACACACACACACACACACACACACACACACACACACACACACACACACACACACCACAAACACATCACACAGATCCGTTTAATCACTGTAGGGCAAGTTTTTTTGTGTAGCGTTTTTTTTTTTTTTAGATATTAGGCCTATAGGCCTAAGAGGGCCAGATGGGGAAGTGTGGCCCACGGCTGAGGAAATTTTGAAATTTTAAGTCTTAAAACAAATTTGGTGATCTTTGTTCCTAGAAGGCTTAAAACGCTTAAAGTAACTAATAGGCTAACATTGTGGAGCTTCAATTAAAAAAAATGTCAAACTTTGCTATCTGAGCTACATAGTAGTGTTTGAATGGAAAAGTAAACACCCTATTAAACAAAAGTTTTGATATTTATGCTGCCACTGGCAAGATATGAATGAATAAACAATTAAAAAATACAACAAACAATAAAAAAAATAGCGTAGATCCACACACGGTAAGTCTATTTGAGGAAATGGGCAGGTGAATCCGGTCAACTTACGATTTTCACTTTTTTGAAGCACTAAATAATCATTTTGAAATACAATTTTTTTCAGGGCTTCATTTTTAGACCTTATCAAAGACACTTGGAGCATGGAGGATAATAGCTCACATTTTGTTAACTGTGGTAAATGTTAGCCAGTGGCTCTAAATTAGAAAGTTTTACAATCACCTCGAGCTCCAAGCCATAAATTTATACGCTTGAACCATTTACATACATTCACATACCATGCAGGCATTCACACCATTTCAGGTAATTCATATTTGAAAAAGGATTGTCACGCACACTGCACTCATTATAAAAACAATTAAATTCGTCTATTCTTGTATTTCTCGTTCATTATCACCCACATCTTGTGCTGTAAATAACTATATACAGTGACGTACCGTGGGTCAACTCATTGAGGGGGCACCCAGCCGCTCCCCCAAAATTGTACTTTCAGATGGTGGATTTTAGCACTGCGTGTACGCCAAGCGTATGGTAGGGGTACTAAAAAAGTTTGGCTAGTTTGGCAATGTAACGATTTTCAATATTTTTTTTTTCATAAATTTGGCCATTTTTCATGTTTATTTAAAAAAGGAATATATTTTGCATGTATGTCATAATTGGTTAAAAAGGAATTCCGCGAGCGAGCGGTTTGGAAAAAAATAAAATCTCAGGATAAAAAACGCATTTTGTGGTATATTCTTTCAAAATCATTCCAAATAATCTATACTGCAATGTAAGCACAAACTGAATTACGCAGTGGCGTACCGTGGGCCAACTCCTCCTTTACACGGTATACTGCAATGGAAATGTATCTTGTCTACAGGAGTATGTTTGCATATTTGTCACAAGTGGTGAAAAGAAAGGCAATTCCGCGAGCGAGCGGTTAGAAAAAATTGAATCTCCAATAAGAAAATCACGTTTTGTTGTTGTTGTATTCTTTTAAAATACTTGGAAATAATTTATACTGAAGTATGGGCGCAAAATATGCAAGTGTTAACAACCCCTCTGTCCAATTTGACATTTAATTTTACAAGAATACAGAATGACACATAAACAAAATGTGTGCCATGTGTGTAAATTTTCAAGGAGAATTTTCCACACCGTTTGATTTTCAGGAGGGAATGTAACCATTGCTGGTTCTAACTTCTAAGTAAATTAGGGAGGTATAGTCATGCGATTTGAAAGAGAAAATAATTTCTTTGGGGGAAAGGGAGAAGAAAAACTGCTCTTAGTAAACGTATTCCGCCATGCATTCTGGTTCAAGATAAATCGGGCAACTTTTTTTTTTTTACAATGAAAAGAAAAATTAAACCCAATTTTTCCCGATCAGACGAACAAGCATTTTTATATATTACGTCCTTTTAACTATTTGAGTGGGACAGATGGAGTAAGTGGGATAAGCAGCGAACATTATCCAGATAATTATGTCACGAAAGAAATATCTAAATTTATAGTCTGGATTATTTCAGTGATTAATATGCAAAGCAATCCAATCAACGATGGAATTATGGTACACTCTTTAAAGGTTGAAACAAATTATTTAGATTTATGAAACGGCCAGCAAGAGCACTGAAGAGTACAGTTTAATAAGCGCGGCGAAATACCTGAATTTCAAATACATTACTCTTAATAAGAGTAACTTTACCTCATGAGGACGTTTCGGGAAATATTAAAAAGGGTTCTAAACTAAATGCGCCGTCTCTGCCACGATAAATAAATTGGGACTGCCCAAATATACACATTGATGCAGAAACTTCTGATACCCCTTTGAGTTAAGAGTCAAACCACATTATTGTGTAAGCAGAAGTGTCAGATAATAGGAAATGTGAACGTACAGTGACTCACGCTAATACAAAATGTGCACTATTTGCAATTCCAGCTCGGTTCGCTCCAGTTTTCTTGTTCTTTTTTATTCTTTTTTTTTCTTTCTTTTCGTTTTTTTTTTTTTTTGGGGGGGGGGGGTCGGTTCGTAGTTTGGGGGGGGGTAGGTCGTACGTAGTGCCCCCGTGCCCCCCGTATAGTTACGCCACTGCCTATATAAGCTTGACATACTTACTGACTTAGGTGCTTAAGTTTCCCCTTGATTTCCTGTGGCAAATCCTCCTTCAATGCCGCCTATTCTGGGCCTCATGCTCTGCTTCTTTTAGGGATAGCTCTGAGATGCTCCTGATCTGGTCTTTACATCTGAGTGGGCGGCGTCCGCGGGGTCTTGTAGTTGCAAAATCATATTTATAAGCCTGGTATGGGTGTCGGGAATGAGGCATCCATAAGCTACATTTAAACATTTTCATCCGGCTTATAAATTCGCTTTGTTTTTGCTTTTGTTATTTTGCCCCCCTCCCCCCGTAGCGACGCCCCTGGCGTTGACTCTCCATTAGGGCTGCAACTCAAAATGTTCATTTCCCCCTACAATATTCCCGTACACTTTCATCCAACTTTTCACCTACAAAGCCCGCCACTGCCATTAGGCCTACAAGCCTGTACACCATGCGCGTGTGAACAAAAAAAAAAAACCGTTAAACGGGTTGTTTTTCACGATCGGGCGATGTATACGCGCGTACAGTGAAAAGGGTATTAAAATCGCCAAAATCAGGAGAAAAGGGTATACGCCTACTTTTAACGGAAGGTTTACTTTTAAAAGGGTATCTTTTCAGACTTGAATACTTAATGTTTAGCATATTCAGCAAAGGATTAACATGAATAGGGTATCTTTTCAGACTTGTATACTTGTTTAGGGTATTCTGAGATCGACAGATAATTACGTGTTTATGGGTCCATTTTGAAAGTCCATATACACGCGCATGGTGTACATCCCGGTGTACACCTCGACAGTGGCACCCCCGGGCTACAAAGTCAGTTTTCCTTACAAAAATAGGCTTTCACCTACAAAAATCATGTTTTCTCCTACACATTCAATGATTTTAAACTCCTAGCTAACATGAGCAACTGAGGGGGGGGGGGGATTTGCAGGAAAGTTAGAAAGATATCAACCCCTCTCCCTACTTCCCCCTATAGTATATAGGCCCTACGTAATGTAAAAATGCCCTACATTTTCCCCGTATCCCATATCACATTATGATACGTTTGATAGCGGTACATTAGGCCCACGTACTAAAAGAGAGATTTAGCTCTGTGGGGATTTCCCTTACGAATATGGGAGTAGCATCCTTGTTCTTTACGCCCCCCCCCCCCCAAAAAAAAAATAAATAAATAAATAAAATAAAATAAAAAATAAAAAATAAATAAATAAATAAATAAAAAAATGCGGCGCGCGTGTGCGTGCTACTAGTAGCGCGCGTCGTGTTAATGTTGCGTCCGTCGAGGGATCTCTCCCTTTTTTAAGATGGTGGAACCAGCTAACGTTTCTAACGTTAGGCATTGATCAGGAGGGAGTAGCTTCAGGAACTTGTTATGGTTACGGAAGACAAAACGCAACATATCTACTGGAATTTATTTCTGTGAGATGTTACTTAGACACTTTTAGCTGATTAACTTTAGTTTAACGTTAGTTTTGTCGATATGTCGTCCCCGTGGAAACAGTTAGACCGACGTCTTCCGCCACTGCCGGGAAATGCATCTCCATCGCTGTTTTCCGTGGACCACCGTGGACAAGGGGCCGGGGCTTCATTATCGCCATCTCCTGCTCTCAGTTTTGGAACGGGATATTCTGAAAATGGGGCTGCTGCAGCCCGAGACAGCCGGCAGACCCAGGACCAAGCTTCTACCGGTATTAAAAAAACGGACTCCTGCTAGATCAATTCAAGATTCTAACGTTCCATTTAACTTAATAAACGTCGTTGTTTCGCAAACAAAATAAGTTAACGTTAGATCTAACTGCGCCAGCCCGCGGTTAGATTTAACGTTACTCGTTAGGTCAGTCAGTCAGGCTCAGACTGCTCAGATCAGGCTCTACCTCATTAATCTAAGTACATTCTAACAGTTGTAAACAATTAGACCAGATCTAACATTAGAAATTTAGGGCGTTACTTTCTTAGTTAACGTTCGTTAAACTTAAACTTTCCGTTACACTTACTGTAACAGTTAGACGAAACGTCGTCTAATCTAGTAGATCTAACCTTTGGTAGTTACTCTCAAGTAGATCTAACGTTAGATCTAACTGTTAGTCTAAGTCCAGCTGTGAATTATTTATAGATCTAACGCTAACTTTAGCTAGGCCTGAGTATAGACTGTAGGTCTACTAGTATAGATCTATTCTATAGTAAGATCTAACTAGTAACTACACACGTTAGACTACGTTAGATCTAACTGAGATCTAAATTAGATAAATAAGAGCTTAAGACCCTATAACAATCAACGACTCTTTTTCGACGGTTTCTAACTAGCAACAGTGACATTTAGATTACATCAGACGACCAGAAAAATTTAATGTTAACATTTGTCGAAAGAGAGTTTGTTATTCCATGGCATGGCCATAGGGTCATACTTATTGGACTAGTCTAGATCTAGATTCTAGACTAGATCTAGATCTAACGTTACACCTGATTTAGTTTGAGATTAGTTTTAACGTTAAAAACAACACAACAGTCAACAGGTAAAGACACTTTAGAGCAGATTTAAAGGAGATGAGTAGTCCTTAGATCTAAGTTAGATCTAGTATATCCTGAGGTAGGGGGCTATTTTGTTAAAGGGGGGGGAGGCTAAATCGCCCTCAGCCCCAGTGTATTTCTTTCGCTGAATATTATTATTTGTTATCAAGTTTAGCCAGGGATATGGCAGTGATCATGAGCAAGTAAACCTTTATAGAGTAAAGATAGAATGTATAAATCAAAAAGTGTATTTTGATTAAATATTAGAATATCATTAAGAATGACAGCAAATAGAAGCGAATGGAAACTGATTGAGGAGGGCTTCATCCAACAATGGTTGAACAATGCCTGATGATGATGATGATGATGATGATGATGATGATGATGATGATGATGATGATGATGATGATGATGATGATGACTCTACTCGATGATTGGGGCCAGGTGTGTTGGAGCTAAATAGGATTGAATTAGATCATTTTGTTTTAGTTATTGTATTCTAAGACTAACTTAATCGTACACATTGGGAATTTTAATGTACAAAGATGGATCATAAATTTGGAAACGTTACAACACATGCTTATATATGTGATACTGTTTCATGTTTTCACGGATACATATCTCCCCTTCTATTTTTACTTAACAGGAAAAAATATTACACCGCAAGAAGTCAAGAAATACTTGAAAGAAAGACCCTGGTTGGTTGAAGAGTACATAAAAGAGAATCATACTTCAAACGATCTCCAAAAATGGTTCAGTGAAACAGAAGAATCATCCATCAGTAAGAAGAAAGGTAGGCTGGATGTAAAACATTCTATCTATTTATCATTAGTATTAGTATTATTTCATTTTCATTCTTATTTTTTTTTGGGGGGGGGGGATAAATACACGCATATACTTATTTTTGGCATTTTATTATTTTCTTTCTTTTGATAACTTGCTCGAGCTCTCTTGTAAGTCTAAGCACATCTTTGTTTGCTGTTGAATGAGTAAAAAGAGATTATGCCTAATTCAGACATCAGCAATCTATCTTTAGTTAATTTATTTCTAATTTGGGGCTAACATGTATGTACTTTGTTTCGTCCAATGAAAGTAGAAGAGTCATCTGACTGTATTCATGATAGCATGTACTGAAACATTTTTCTAGATAGAAGAAGTATTACTCCTAATGGAGAGATAATTTTTTTTTTGATAAATCTGTGCATTCATAGAAGGACAAATTTAGTATGTACATATAACGGGCAGTCATTTCGACACTTTCTATGCTATTTTGTGTTTGGACTGTAGGGCATTGACCAAATAACACTAGAAAAAAAAGTTCCGTAGTCTCCAGATTGAAATATCATTACAATTTGATTAAATATAAATAACCGTCATAATTGATTTTCTCAAAAACGCGCAAATGGTATCAGGATAACAAACCCAATTTACGGGTTTAGTAATATTTAAATAATCATTAGGGATTTGTAAAATACCACTGATGGGACTCCGGAAAATCACGATAAATGGCCTTGCCCTACAGTCCAGTTGTTTCCTTTATTTTATTTTTTATTTATAGGAAGCAAACCACTGTCCCCACCGTTTCGGGAACGTAACTTGCCAGTAAGTATTTTATATTCGCTACTGATATAACTATTGTCTACTAACTGATAAATTATATCAGTTTTTATACTTTTACTTTTTTCTTTTACTTTTCGATTTTTCAAATAACCAAATATGAATAAAAAATCTCTTTTATGCTGTCTTACCACCATTTCTCTCTCATGACCAACTTATGCATGATTTCTTTATTTTCATCTAAATTAACTTGATTTAAATCATTACGAATGTGAAATCTTTTGACCACAATTCAAAACAAAAGTCCGTTTATGTGATGCATTATAAGAGGATATAGGGGTATAGACTTGTCCTCATTTGAAGAATTGTATTAAAGACTTTGTACAGCAATGTTTCCAATTTTAAAAAATCTGAGCTACATGATTCCCCATGCTACCAGAGTCTCTGATACGATCTGAAAGTGAAGCCCTGAAAAAAAAAATACATTTTAAAACGATCATTAAGTGCTTTGAAAAAGTGAAAATCATTGAGATACCATTCCAGCTTTCCCCCATAGACTGCTGTGTTGAAGAATTTCCTATCGGCTGAGAATAGTTAATGTGCCAATTTGTATCTGCACATATTTAACTAGTGACAGCATAAATGTCTAAACTTTTGTGTTCTAGGGTGTTTATTTGTCCATTCAAACACTGTCAGATATGTCAGATAGCAAAGTTTGACAATTTTTAAACGAGTCTTTCACAGTGTAATATAGCGTCTTTAAGACCGAATTTCTAATAAAGTTAAACAGATAATGCACGACCCACCCACCCACTGAATGAGAATTTCATGTTCAACAGATCGGGAATACGTCTATGCGTCCCCGGTACAAAAACATCCCGTTTTAGGCAATCGTTTGTCCCTAACTCGATTCATCATTTTAATTCACAAGTACGGAGGTCCATCTCCGAAATGTAGAAACAGGGAATACCAAGACAATCTAATCACCAAGCACAATTCGAAGGAAATCTTCGTTCAAATACACTGATTTGTACAAAATATGATATTAAGCAGGGGGGAAATAAAACGAATAATATTGATTTAGTCCTACAAAAATAAAGTTGATAGATATTGGCAATATGTAAACTGTCAACAAGCAAATTATTACATAATAATGAGATAATTGTTTTCTACATTAATGTTAATTTGCTTTTCTTGGTTTCTCGTTTTGTTCACATGTCACGTGTTTAATGTCAAATTTCTGAAATAATAATGTATTCTTTGTATTGTATCTTTGGAAAACCAGTGATAATCAAATTTCCAGTTGGATAATAAAATAATGTCAATATCACTCTTGCTAAATGTTTTATACCCAGTGCCCAAGTGAAGGTGAAGACATCCAGGCATTTTTGACTGACATGGTGGAGAGACTCGAGGATCAACCAAATATCCCGGATGTGATGTTTCACCTCAGTGCTGTCATAGCAACAGGTAGACTTAATTTGATTTGAGTTGATTTGATTGATTTGTTTTAATTCGTACTTCAACAATACAATAAATGAATATACATTGATTACAAAATACGATCAGAAATGATATAAATGTATATACAACATGAACGTTCGCATAGTGTATGTTCATTGTAATGATAACATAATTATATAAACAGCTTGTCCTTAAAAAATGTCCCTCTCATAGACTGCTAAGTTAAATCCAAAATCAAGTATTATTCTGTAGGCCTATTTAGTGTTCAGAATTAAAAAGCCCATTTTAATTTCTAACTCTTGTGAAGATTTCATTGGTCTCGCTTCACTGGTTTTGAATACAGAGTCTATTATATGACAGCGGTGCTTTTCAGCCCATGCCAAATTTGCAGTGATACATCAATGCATCAATCTGAATGATTGTAAATCAGGTGGAAGGACGTGCAAGAAAACAAAAGTTTGCAAGCTGGACGCGAACGGACAAAACACACGTGGGATACACTCTGTAAAAGCAAATACGACCAGTGGAACAGAAGTTTGATTAGTTTTCATTTAAAAAAGTGAATGAACAGTCGTTGAGATAATTAAAGTGAAGCAAGGAATAAGGTATAATAATTATGTATGTGAAGAGCTTTTCCTTTTATCAAACTTGGAATGGGCTGGAATGCACTGTTGTTACATAAGAGCCTGTGTATTCAAAACCAATGAAGCGAGACATTTGAAATTTTCACAGGAATTACAAAATTAAGTGGGCTTTTCAAATTTGTAAACTTAATTGAGTATAAAACTTGATTTGGGTAATTATTCTGTGGTCAATGTGAGGGACATTTTTTTTCTGGGACGTGCTGTACAGGTCATGAGATACGATAAGCCAACGTCAGACATGTCGTATTTTCTTGTATTTTAGCTGTCAAGGCCGATGAGGTATTCGTGTACATGGTTGGAGCACAAGATGATGTGAGTTTTACGCAAAATTTTGAATTATTTTTTTTACCTATCCACGCACATTGACCACACTTTGTGGGATTATGATATTTCTTATCATAACTTGTGATAAAGGAGTAGAAAAATGAAAGATATCACAAATAAAAGAAAAAAAATCCCTTCAATTTCAGTCTATATTTATCACAGTCCAGTGTACGAGTCGATTGCAGGATTTTTTTCTCTCATGAAAAATGATCAAGAAATCCTCAAATTGGCAACACTTTTAATGATTAAAAATCCACTTTTTCTCATGCAAATTGACAATCTTTGACAAGAGAGTATAAAAAAAATCATAAACAAGCTAAATAAAAAGTATGCTTTGAGGTGTGCACAGTAAAAGCTTCAAGGGTGTTGTTGTCCGATATACACAGTAAAAACGACTGTTTAAAATTTTATACAACGCTGTTTACTATATCAACTGATCAGGAATTGTTTGAAAGTTTAAAGACGTGTTAAAAAATTAAAACAGCAATGTTCAAATTTTGGAACAATGACATTTATTTAATATTTAACATTAAACATTGCTGTTTGCAACTTTAAACAGTTGTTTAAACTTTTAAACAACAGCCATTTTCACTGGGTACATACCAATGTGGGGTTAATCTCAAATCAGTTGGTGTTACAAGTAACACACTAGATGGTAATTTCTTTTGGTGTTTGAATAACGCTTAGAGTTTTGAAATTGAACACCACACGTGGCATCAACATTGGGCAACACAATGGGGTGTTAATTGTTATCGTGCTTTATATCTCGTCTTATCTGCTTTGTAAGAACTTGGTCTATTTAGGGTAATTAAAAAGTGAAGCGGAATAAGCCACTCGTCAATCATAGGAACGCTTCTATAATTCAGTGGAGGATAAAAGTGTTCTTAATTTAGAATAATATCAAAGATATGTAATATTAACTTGAGGAAAGTTGGAATTTAAATAAAAGTTTAAGCTCAGTGACATGATTGGAAGAAATAAAAAATGCCTTTAGAACCAAACTGGTTGAAAGATAAACCAAATGTACACCAGCTAGAGTGGATCTCCTGGTTGGAAGGATTAGTCTTAAGTATGTTTACTTAAGGAGAATCAAGCATAAACAGGGCAGCAGTTTAATTTCATCGGGGCACGATAGATTTAATCCCTATAGAAGGCTACACTACAAATTTGTCTGTTACAAGGCATACTGATGGACATGATTTAAAACTGAGACAACTTTTGACTATAAAATTTTCACAGTAGAATCCCTGCATAGTTAAATTGATTCTAGAATAGTTTTTACCCCAAGTTGAGGACTACCCCCAATCATGTCATTTACCTTTAATTGCTTAAAGAGAACACACAGTACTGGTTGATTACTTGCAGACCAACAACATTTTTATATCAACTGCTTTCAAACCTTCTGTGAACAGATGGTATTCTAAAAATGTCACTATAGGACAGGAGAGAGTAATTGAAAACAACAGAACACTTTGTTTTGGACATATCTGTTACACAAATCCCCACTGCTGACAAAGTACTAACACAGAAATCTATATGTGGGACTATGTAAATTGTGTGCCATACACACTCCAGCAACGGAGCTTACTCCGTCGGGTACTCAAACTGCCAATTCCTCAACTTTTTATTGCATATGAAGTGAATTAGTCCGACATGATAATGCAAGTGTAATTTACTCTCAGCTGGAAAATATGGAAATGTGAAATTTTGATGAAAGATTTTTCATGATCAACCAGTACTGTGTGTTCTCTTTAAAGAATTCAAATAACTACATTTACAATGCATTGAAATATTTTGAAGATTGGAGTTTTCTAGGAATGAAAGTAAAGATTTTGTCGTGCAAAGTTGAGAAAAAAGGTACTTTTTTATTTCTATTTCAGACATTGTACCTTTGCAGAGAAGTAGATGAAAGGTGAGTCTGACATGGTTTAGTCACCGACAGTGATCACAGCAAACTTAGATTTGTACCGATAACTTGATAATGCACAAAGATTGTTTTGTAACATGATGCGCATGAGCAGACCCTTACAAGCTTACGTCCAGTAAAATGTACTCTGTAATATAAACTTTCCAGATGTGTGATTATTCTAAAAGTGAACACCAACCAGTAATATCGGGAAATAAATATCATCCAAAAATCCCAAATTACACGTATTTTGAAAATATGGATGACTGACATCATTTGAAATACTGAAATAATTTACTTATTTCGGACCAACTCCATCAATCAAAGATAATTTAAATCATTAATTTTATTCATCAATTAAATATTGAAGTTAGTTGAATCAACGTAGTGTTTGTAATCTTTGTCAAAGGCATAAATTTGAGAATATTTTCTTCTGTTCAGAGTAGTTGTATTTTGTTTCTTGGAATTATCAATTATCCATCTGTAGCACCCGAGCCCACTGGTAGGGGGGACACAGAGAAATATATGCGCAGTGGAATTGGGTGAGATCGGAACCCCCTTATTGCACGGAAAAAAAAATGCAATTTACGCATCCCATATGGTCAGAGTGTACAGGAGTAACAATAAGAGAATAAATTATTTAAGGATACAACACTATGGGTACCTTTGATCCCGAAGGTGTGTATTATAATTATTAACTGTCAATGGAGAACCAATAGTCACAGTTACATCGTATATCAACATGATTTCAGTCAATCCACTCTAACACAGGGTCATGTAGCACTCACTACTGGACAAGCCTTACTACAATCAGGTATCACTTTCTAGACCCACTCGCCCTCCCACTCCCACCACGGAACATTCAATATAATCTCTAGTATCGTCATCATACATATACATCAGATTAAGTCCAGTATCAATAGAGTAGACAATGTTATCGATGACAAAGGTTCAGTTGAAATATACTAATGATGATACATAATAATATATTATTGTATCGATTTAAAATTACGAGGTATGGAGTGTGTCTTCTCTGTTACATTTCAATAACCACGAATGCCACAATAAAATTTCAAGCACAGAAATTACAAATGCTGTCCAGATCATTTTTGTTATCGAATCTACTATTAGCGGGTTCTCTATGTACAGTTACTTCGGGCTCGAACGGACGCTCGCTCGCAGGACGAGATGCCAGTTTGGGCGCGCGTCATCGCTCAAATCATCTCTTGCCTGACGTGCACGGCAAACTACAGGTCAATGAGGTTGTCAACGGATAGTCCCAAACTAACTGGGACGAGCCTACATATATAGATTATACCGATATGATCATAACACCTTATCATATGTGCCTTGGACATAGAATCTATGTATGTATTCTCAATTTAATATCACAGCATGGGTAATTATAAGTTAGCAGTAATATTAGGTGGTAAGCCAAAATAAAAGTCTAGAGCGCTTAATTTCACACTCTCATTGCTATACTTGGATGTCGGTTAGTTTTAAATACTACCACCTGCCGCCGTAAAGAGCAACGAGATATCGGCGCACTGCGCACCTGCAGCGCAGCCGAATACCATCAGCAACGCCAAAAGCGCGGTTGCTAGTCTTTATCAAGGACATAAATACAATAGGTATAATACAACTTCATAACAATATTAATAGACAGTATTGGGGGCGGGGGGGGTCGTAAAACTACCAGTGATGTAGCTGAGAGGGGCGTACATATTCCTCCCCCCGTTAAAACCACAACCCAGTGCAAAACTACACATGCTCTGTACCATAAAACATCATCTGAATAATGACACGATGGATCACTATTTACACAAACAATATTTATCAACAACCTTGTACCAACTTCAATATCAAATGTGTAAATATCAACATGTCACACATTTAACTATACAAAGGACATAATCATTTGATTATCAAGTCCAAGCATTAACAGTTCAATGAAGATAATAATGCTCCAAACGCAATGTCTCTTGATTATAATCAATTTGAAGTCCACAAGTCCACTGGAGATCATCGCTCAAGACGGTGTCGACCGTCGTGAAAATAAATCGGCGAAATCGGCACACATCACGAATCACAATACTTTCGCGAAATGTTCAGCATCAACCGTATAGTATAATGTTCCAAAGTCGCGAAGTCGCGATGCAAATACAAAGTGTTCCGTGATCGCTCACTAATCATCACAGATGAACATTTTCGCGTTCCTTGGTCAAATGTTCCACCAACTCCGATGACAGCTACATCGCGAACAGCCAACTGCAAAAACGTTGAAAATAAATCGTCCTTCATGACAGTGAAGACGGGAAATGATCGCTTTAGCAAAGGTCGCCAACAATGTCCAACTCCTCCGCGTTAGCATTGTCCAAAACATCGCGGGTCGATGATCGCGATTCGTCAACAGCACGAACGTCGAAAACAAATCGTCCTTCATGACTATGAAGATAGGAAATGTTCGCTTGAGCAAAGTTCGCTAACGATCCTATTCTCCGCAAAAACATTGTCCAAAGCATTGCGGACCGATGATCGCGATTCGTCAACAGCACAAACGTCGAAAATAAATCATCCTTCATGACTGTGTGAAGACGAAAAATAATCGCTTTTAGCAAAGTTCGTCACTCGTCAGCAATATCCAGCTCCTCCGCGTTAACATTGTCCAAAATATCGCGGGAGGTCGAAGGAAATACTCGACGTTGACAAGTTCACATGTATTACGAATGTGTACCAGTTCCATTTCTGGTTTGAGTTCGGCGCATGTGAAAACACAGGTAATGGCGGAAGAGTCGGTCTCTCACTACGGGTCATCAACGTTAGCTCAATTCCAGTCATTAGTGCGCGTTGCTCCAACAAAATGTCGATATATCACATAATACAAACAATTTCATGATATACCACATAATAGTCACATAATAATTGTTGCTTTGGTATATCAAAATATAATTACTAACACTCCTTGTGACTACACAACAAGGAATCGTCATCCTTTGTCGACAATACATCAATGTGACTCTAACAGTTCTGTTACCACGAACAATTTATATGATGACGCACTTCAAAATGTTATGATAAACATTAATAGCATCATTTTGAAATATTTGTTAGACTTGATATAGTCATAAACTCAGAAATGATTACTTGTCACTATCTCAGCACTATAGTATGGCGTCAGTTAACCATATGAAATGAGTTTGTAAATCCACATGCAAGGATTTATAGCAATATTAAGTGTATATTACACTTCTTGTTATTCACTTCATAATAACACATTTTTGAAGTAGAACAATATTATTGTAACATACTGCACAAAACCATATACACGACTGCACTGTTGCAGCATGCAAAATACACAGTTTATCAATCAACTAGAACGTTTTCCATGAATGCTCGCATTTGCTCAACGAGTGCAAGTTTAAATTGAGCTTGAGTTTGTACACCGGGTTGATCATATGTCAGCCTTAAGGGCTTAACACCTTTATTTTCTCGAGAAGATGTTCTAATTGGTGGTTCTGCACCATGTACTCGTTGTACATTATCAACATCATTGTTCACCAAACTACTACTATCAGTGCTATCATTTGCAACTTTATGAACATTACTACCTGTTCCAGACTGAGGTAACTCAGACGGTTCTCTCAATAATGAACCTGACTTGGAAGTCAAATTTGATACAGACTTCACTTGTGACCTGTTATCTGATTTAGACTCACATACTAACAATTCACTGTTACTTCTATCATCTACTTCACAATGAGAAGTTTCATGTACCTCACTAGTACTCGAGTTTTGACTTTTGGGGATATTTACATTATCTACTCCAGTCACTTTTACGTCATTACTTCTACTCAACTCAATCTGATCATTTTCTCGACTTGGACGTGACCTAGATTCTGTCAAGTGACCATTATCAACAATATCAGGATGTACTACTCTTTCAACCTGTGGTGGCTGAACACCTGTTTCTACATGATTGTCAGGAGGAACATCACGCCTACCAACAGCTACCCAACCAGTGTCATCTTCAGATTCGGATGATTCAGCCAAATAATTACGAGGTTTTCTACCCTCCTTGGCTACTCTACTTCTAGTCAACGGGGC
>JZLH01S0047678.1:17098-27150 GCA_001188425.1 Eucidaris tribuloides
TGTTTGTAGTGGAAATGATATAAAAACAGCATTGTTACCTCATTAATTAAAATGAAGTATCGTGTCAAATAACAGTCTTATCTTATTACTTTACTCCAACCCTTGGGAACCGCAGATTGGCCAATACAGATTCTAATTAGTATATGTACTGTAAAAAACATATTGTTCCTCGGCCTATGTCACATTGACTTTGCTGTTACTCCCCATCGGCTGCAGTTTACGCACTCTACACCTCTGAAGCAAAATAACAAATATACAGTTTGGTATACTTCGCGAGTGGAGAAAATATCATTAAAAGTACATGTTCAAAGCAAAGTATTTGGTTAAATATAAGACTATCATGGATAACGATTTTTTTTTTGTGAGGAATCTGTACGCAATGTGTTACCACAGTTACTAAGGGGCTGCACCCTGATATTGATATTGTGATAAAAATCAGACTAGGCAACTCACAAATCACACGTACTTATCTTTGAAAATAATTATAATGCACTCACGCGTGACCTATATCCGACATTTTTAAAAGTTTGAATGATAATAATTTCTCACTGCTGTTTACAGTTTATACTTACACTTAAACTGGGCGTTTTTCGAAAACGAAAGACGTCTCGTTGAATTATCATAGTTTGGCACGAACCACTATACTGCGCCCCCCCCCCCATGACAAAAGGGCATAACTGACGTTTTTATTTTTCAAAATTGAGTAATATAGTGGAGGGGACTCCATACATCATGTACAACATGCAGAACAAAAACAAAAAAATATTAATTAGAAGTGTCCCTTTGTCTCATAATCCGCTTGTTAAAATGACACTGAATAGGGCTTTACGTGTAAAACAAAATTCATTTTGCTCAATATCTCTAAAACACCAATATGTCAGTTTGCCCTTTTGTCGTGGGGGGGGGGGGCAGTATAGTGGTTAGTACACTTCCACTGTACTGAACTGATCTGTGAGAACAAACTGCGAAGTATACCACGTGCGGTAGTCGTTCAACCATGGAGCTGTTTAGTTCCACGGCATAGGCGTACGCAGGGGAGGGGGGGGGGTGGTGTTTGGGGTGTTCAAACACCCCCTCCCTTTTGCAAGAAGGAGGAGGGGTTAACACTCCTAAACACTCCTCTTTTAAGGAAGAATACCTGTATTTTTGTCAAAAGGGGTGTGTTTGAAATCACTGGAACACATAACAAAGGGTGATTTTTCTTTAGATGGCGCGAAAATTTAGCCGTGCAATTTAATTTTTGTTGTTGAAAGATCAATGAAAAAAAATTCCATTTATGAGAGAAGTACAATTTAACCCTTTTTTCATGATGATGATGACCTACAGTCAAATGGTGGTAGAACCTTGAACCATGTCATAATGTTGCAGTGTACTTACTGGGCATATTGAGTCTCAGTTCTAGATTATGCAACGTTTTTGACCTCCATAGTACACTATAATAGTACATTATAAAATGGTCATGTTGATCCTGTGTGTTATGTGTGTGGGCATTAGTTTTGACTAACGCCCGCTCAGATTTTTGAAACCATTTTATAAAACAAATAATGCACATTACGCGTTCGGTCGTTAGTAAAACTATTGACCCTCGGTAACTTTCTAAAAATCCAAAACACACTCGGCCTTCGGCCTCGTGTGTTTCAGATTTTTCGAAAGTTACCTCGCGGCCAATAGTTTTTACTAACGACCTCGCTAATGTGCATTATTTGTATATTATAAAATGGTTACGTACGTCCTAATCAAATGATTGGTTGAGACCTATCACGTGACCAGTCTTTTATTTTACCTAATGGCAAAATTTGCTAATGACCAGTGATAATGACCGGTGATAATGACCGGTACTTATGACCGCTGTGGTTTCCATACATTAATCGTCCGCGAGCGCTGTCGGCGGTCATTAGTAACTGCGCGAATTACGCTTACGCACCGGTGGCAGGATCATGCGCGTGTACGTGTAGGTGTACGTACGTACGTGTACGGTGTGTACGGCGATCGTAACATCACTCGAAATATTGGCCAACGCCGATTGCTGTCAAATGAAGAAATACAGGAATTGTTTAGCGGAACTAATGCATTCACCACTATAAACAACAAGGCTTACTTCGGTTTCTGAAAATTTGAAGCATAAATTAATCGACTTCCCAGCACAGATTGCCTTCGACAAGGTTTATTTGAGGTGCCGTAACGTGCCGGTCTAGTTAGGTGAGTTCGTTACGCTGCCCGCGGCGTCGCGACTACTGTGAGTAGAATTAAACGTGCAAACTTAAGATTTGCCCTTGAAGTGGCCCCTTCAAATTCTTATATCGAGTAATTCCGGCCTAGGAATTGATTGTTGACGAATGCCAATGGCTAACGTTACAGTTTCACGTCATTAAGAATACTATGAATGCCAGTAGACCTTCGTCTAAACGTAGGTCAGGACTCGGGGCTTGTCTCGGGTCTAACGTTAGAGTCTAACCGTACCGTTACATCATGTTTCCATTGTTATCAAATGACAAGGACGTACGAGACCATTTTATAAAACAAATAATGCACATCATTCTTTCGGGCATTAGTTAAAATAATCCACACTCGGTAACTGCGAAACAGTCCAAAACACACTCGGCTATCGCCTCGTGTGTTTCAGACTGTTCCACAGTTACCTCGTGTCGATAATTTTAACTAATGCCCTCAGTGATGTGCATTATTTGTATACTATTTCATAGTGGTTGAACATTTTATGCATACTTTTCTGTTTGACAAAGGTTGCTCTGAGCAACCTGACAGCTTGCTGAGGCTTGCCAGCCATAGCAACAACTAATGTATGCATATTGCATGTTTGGTGTTGAAAATGTATTCATAACAGACGGGTGGTTGTTATGTGGCTCAGGCTGAGTGCACAAGTGAACTAGTCTGCTTTGCAGACTATAAAATGGCCCGTGACACATGATGCCCTTTTAACAAGCTGATTATGAAACAAAGGGACACTTTTAATTAATATTTTTTTGTTCTACCTGTTTAACATGATGTACCGAGTCCCCTACACTATGTAACTCAATTTTGAAGAAAAAAATGTCAGTTATGCCCTTTTGTCATGGGGGGGGGGGGGGGTCAGCATGGTTTATCGCTGTTCCTTCTATGATTTGCATATAGTGTATGTTGACCAAGTAAGTATTGTTATCGTATGTGTAATTGTTAAATGCGTTGTCAATTATGCTTATTACTTTGTTGTTTTGCTTATAGGAGGTTTGCGGAAAATAAACTTGAACTTGAACTTTAACTTGAACTTAATGCAACAAAATATTTGATTGTGTGTGAAAGTACTTTGTCAACTGACATGTGTGAATGTGGCTGATTATGTTACCGCAGATTTCCGTTGCGTCTGGACACCAATGACGCAAGATGGCAACAATTATCCCCCCCCCCAATCAAAGAAGAAACAAAAACGATCACATAACATAGCATGCTGAGTAATTACAAAACTTGGTTTAATAATGACAAAATAAGTCACGCTCACAGAACAGTAACGGTTTGATATACATTTTATTAAATTTTTTTTTTAATGAATTGTACCCAGTCTTTACAGAATCTTCACCCAAAAGTTTCCATCGGCATTGGGCGGGGAGGGGAGGGGAGGGGGGGGGATTGGCATAGTAGCTTTGCCCCTTCTGTCGACGCGTAAGCGAAACACTGTATTATAAAGCGAAGAAAGTTCTTGCCGAATGGTTATGGGATAAAATGCCATGATTACGCGGATTTTATTTTGCTTTGCCACTTTAGCAATGAAACAATTATTAATGAATTATGCCACTTTTAAATTCTGAGTACAAAAAAAATCAGAAAAAAAAATTATTCCGAGAAATATAGTGAGATGTGCATTCCCTTGAAATACTACCGTATCATTTCGATCAAAACTAGTACATATTTGTATGCACCAGCTACGTGCTGGGACTGGAGCCAAAGGATTTTTTTCTTTTTGATTTTTTTTTTGGCTTTTAAGTTAAACTTCATTGATGTGGAAAATCTATATCCGTTTAACTTCTATGAGTAGAAATCATCTTTAGACGACCATGTATCATTATGTGCCAACCACCAGACAATACAAACTAGAGCAGTGCGACTGCACGCAGTCGGTGGGTATTCCTTCGCACTCCCACCCCATTCAATCACACGGAAATGCCTTATGTATGTACAGTATGTATCCCATCAGATCTGAGGTTTTTAAAGTAACGTGGTAATGAGCTCAAATCGGACATGTAAAATACCTATGACCTTTCAGCTGTGATGTTTCAATTCCAAAATTTGATCAGTTAAAATGTTGCCTCATAGTTCAAAATTGACCAAAATTTTGATTTAAATCTGATTACCCTTTAAGTTATTGTGGTAACGAGCTCAAATCAGACATGTGTTATGCTCCATGACCTTTGACCGTTCCGACCAAACAACCTAATCAGGTCATCTGTGCCTCATATTGCATACTTGACCCAAGTAACAGTGAAGTGTGATCAGCCGTTTTTAAGTTATTACGATAACGAGAACAAATCAAACATGTTTGAACTCTCGTGACCTTTCACCTTTCAACTGTAAAATCTATTTATTTCATCTGCGCTTCATGATACACATTTGACCCACGTTACGTCAAAATCCAAATAGCCGTTCTCAAGAAATTGCGGAAACAATCCTAAATCAGTTATTTCAGGCCATTTGACCTTCAACCTTGGACCTTTTATCTCTCAAATCTAAAGAGCTAATTGTTGCTTCATAATACATAATTGATCTAAGTTTCATCAAACTCCGACATCGGTTAAGTTTTTGCGGTAACGAGACCAAATCAGATATGTTTTAGGCCCGGTGACATTTGACCTTTGAACTCTGTAATCTAATCAGTTCATTGCTTGACCCAACTTACATTGAAATCTGATCAGCCAGTATTAAGTTATGGCGGTAATAAACCCAAGTCAGACAAATTTTGGGCCCCATGACCTTTGATCTTTGACCTTTCAACTCTGAAATGTAATAATTTATCTGTGCCTTATTCTACATACTTAATGCCAGTTACATCAAAATTCGATCAGCCTTTACTAAGTTATCCCGGTAATGAGCCCAAATTAAACATGATTTAGGACATGTGACCCTTCAACTCCAAAATCAAATCAGTTCATTGTTGCAAACTGTACAAACTTGATCCTATTTACACCAAAATCCGATCAGCCATTCCTACGTATCGCGGGAACGAGAACCAGTAACGGACGGACAAAATACATTTTAGGCCCTGTGACCTATTACCTTTCGACTCCTAAGTTTTAGCAATGCATTTGGGTATCATAGTGCATGCTTGGTCCTAGTTACATCAATTTTTTTTTGAAGTTATTGATCCGGATGGACGGAAAACCTGAAAACAGGATGCCTACGGCATCTTCGGTTCATAGGCATAAAAAAGCTGATGAATTTACGTACGCTTCAAGCAATAGAACAAGTTGTAGACATGCAAGTATTCTTACCACCTTAATCATTGTATCAAAAACAAAATCAAACATGCGTGAAATACTCTGTTTTTGAATTCACAATGGGTTCTCTTTTAAAAACGGTCACTTTATAAATAAATAGGATAGACTGTTCAAAGCAGGGCATTTTTATGTCCTAGATAACTAAAATTCTGTAAATACGCTTGTGTATACAAAAATGTCATTTTAAAGGGAGAAGGAGCCAGCAACTAACAGGCATAAGTTAAGAAAAAATTTAAGTTCTTGCCATCCAATCAGATCGCACGTGCACATGGTCTGGAGCTGCCATACGTGACCGATGCATGCCACCCGACGTGTGTTAGTCGCGCCATGGTAATGTATGCACTGTTTGAATGCGATAAGCTCCTCTCCCTATACAGGGTGCCCCCAGAAAGAATGCTACGAGTATGATCGCTAATTTCTTCAACATTATCGGCAAATGTCATTAATTGTTATTTCGTTGGTTACAACATTCTTTTTCCGAAAATGATACCAAGATCATTGATTTTGAGTAAGGCGTTTTGATTCTAGGGCATTTTTTCGGAGCGCAATGCAATTTCCCAAATTTGCCAAATTTTCAACGGCGGCGGTCATCGGAACGCCAGATATTCTGGCGCTCAGCTAAACCATACCGGCCGCATACCGGACAAACCGCAATGACAAAACGGCTGATAGCCATCGCTTTCATAAGGAAGACGATGCGAGCTTGTCTCCATTGTCATCGCGCTTGTACGATATGGTTAGCTGAGACGTCAGAATATCTGGCGTTCCGATGACCGCCGCCGTTGAAAAAATTGGCAAATTTGGGAAATTGCATTTGCCTCCGAAAAATGGCCCTAGAATCAAACGCCTTACTCAAAATTTTTCAATGATCTTGGTATCATTTCTTATTGAAAAAGACCATGTTCCTAGCAACGAATAAAGTCTTGCATTTTGCCGATAATGTTGAAGAAATTAGCGATCATACTCGTAGCATTCTTTCTGGGCCACCCTGTATAGCTGTTTCTGCAAGTTTTATCCCGGGATGAAACTTGCAAAGACGTAAAATAAACACAAATTAACTTATTTATAGGGCCTTGCTGAGGTTGATTATCACACAGTACCCCTCATTTAAGCTGTCTTTATCACCATTTACCGTAATTCTCACAATACTCACAATGTCATTTTTTTCTTAACTTATGCCTGTTAGTTGCTGGCTCCTTCTCCCTTTAAGAACCTTTAGCACAGTATAGCAGCTGGAAATGTGGTTGGAACTTAAGTGACTGTTAAATTTTGAATGGAATTTAAGCTGATTGATTCAAGTCTGATTTCAGACCCCTACAATGCGCGGGTGCTCATATTATATATGAAATATATTGACAATTTACAAATACCGGATGAACCATATGTATTCACCAACATGGCAGATTGTATTTATATATCTCATGCAGATTATCATTCATAGTCCATAATATTCAAATAATACTACTGAACTTACTGAGCCTAATGAGCTTTACACGAAGACTAACGAACAGTTTTGTGATTGGTGTAATTTTCAAATTGTAGGTAAATATTGATCCTCAGTTTTCATAAACACGTCCAGTATAAATACCCAGCACATAAGCAATATTTGTCTGCGCTGCTGGAGGGGTGAAAAAAATAGAATTAGATCAGTATATTAATTCAATGTAAAAAGATAAAATTGGTGGTTCATAGTTCGGGATCTCCTAACTTTACATCGGAAGGTATCACGTCTGCATAGCCCTCCCCCCCCCCCCCACCCATTTGTGGGGAGGGAGGCAGTAGCAGAAATTTCATGTTACGAGTGTTGGAGGGGCGAAACCACGATGGCAAAACTATAATCCTCTTCGCGAAAGAAAATGGCCCCATAAATACATTTACATTGTCAAAAAGTGGAAAGTGTGACCTCGGGACCCCCCCCCACCCCCCAATTTAAAAAAAAAGTGCTATCATCTATTTTTATCATCTTTATTTTTTTAACAGCGTCGCAGATAACAAAATCTAATCTAAATTGCCCTTTAAAAAGGACAAAATAATATCAAGCTTTGGAATTGAGGGGGACGAGACCCCCCCCCCCGCCAAGACAAAAACGACGAGGGACCTGTCCTCTCCTCCCATCTGGATCGCCGCCCATGGTGCGGAGTATTCCTAAGGTCAAATCAAATTTTGCGTTCAAAGATATTTTAATTCGCGCTCTGCACGTTCATCGTCAGTCTGTTTGATTACTGTATTTAAATCCGATGCCAATGTTTTAAAACGGTGAAAATCAAGAGATGTTTTTTGTGGGGGTGGATTGGGGGTCAAGCTCAGGAGACTTCAGTCCGGGACTTCAGTATACGTCAGCACATTGGAGTGATCACTTCAATGAGGTGTCGCCTATAATGTGGGCACATAATGAAAAAACAACAACAACAGCAACCAAAGTATTGATAATGTTGGTGTTGCTGCCAGCAACGGTCTCATGTTTTCAGCATCCAGGCAGCTAGGAAGCAACATCAACAATAGCAAACTCATGTATTTTAACATACCATTCTCAACAGCCTTAAAACAAAAATTATTGATCAGTTCATTTCACTCTAGGTATTTCGTTATTGCGGTACGATTAGGATTGATCGGAAGTGAATCTATGTAGAAGAGATTGTCACCTTCATCCTCTTTACAACAACAACTGAGGCTGCTTTTAAGCATTGTTATTCGTTGCATTCACTCCGGTACCGTCATCCCGTCTATATTAGCTCACTTTCGGGTGATTATGTTGAGTGTTCTCTGTTCTTTATTATTTTAATATCGAAGTGTCATCAATATCCGTTGCGACTACCGAGAGTGCACCAGACTGAGGTAAGTACTATTGATGTTCAGTATTGCGAATAGTTTTAGCTTGTTCCGAGAATGTGTCATTGTATATTTGTTTTATATCCCTCCAAATAAATAAAACAATACAATAACGCTCAGTACGCAAACTACAAAAGAAGTGTTGCACATAATGAATTAATTTCGTAACGTAAAATATTTGTGTTTCCCTTGCAAGTCCTGTTCTCCTTGCTTGTGCAATGCTAACGCTGGCGTATCGTAAACTGTTCCGTTTAATGTTACTTATTAGCTTGTATTAGGCGTAGCGTTGATGTCAGAATTTAGAAAATACCGACTCACTGTACTTTATTTTCTTCTTGGTATAGAAAAAAATATCCCTAGACTTTATCAGTTTTTGAAGGACCACTACACAGACTGAAATCTAAGGAATTTCTTTCCGCTGTTCATGTTTTTCTTTCTTCATGTCCCTTTTCGTTTTTCTTTCTTTCTTCCTTCCTTCCTTTCTTTTGTATTTTTCGTTTGTTCGTTCGTACGTTCCTTGGTTATTCTATTCAATGTGCTCTTTCTCTGATTGAAACAAAGAGAAAAAACGTCAAAAGACAAAATTTCATATGACCAATATTACAACATCTGCCTCTATAATAAAATGAAACATTGTGTCAAATATGAAAATTTGTCTGCTCTTCAATAGTACCTGGAAAGGAGTAGAGGGAACATCGATCAGCAATTTGTTTTCTGAGGTGACGATAGAAAACCTTGTGAAAGATTGATGACAAAACTACAAGTTTGAAATGAGCAGAAGTGTGATCATTTTCTTCCCAAACTATTCGAATGGTAATATTAATGTTCAGTTATAGACCAACCAACGATCCAGGCTTAAGGAAGAAAGATTGTGCCTGAGATAAAGTTAATTACCCGTCTTTCGTGGTGCATTTCGATGTATAAACACCCCTACCTCGGGCCTATAGGACTGTGGTCAATACACTTTTACCTTAGACCCCCTCCCCCTCACAAAATGGCATGTGACGTTTATAACCAAGTGAAGTTTTTACAATATTAATTTTTTTGAAGTAGGATTACATCGAGGTGATCGAGCACTGTGTAACACAAAACCTGCTCGTTATTAATGTGCATTAATGGGCATAATGTACGTAATCTGTTTTAGTTTTCAGCTTAACATCAAGTAACACAAGTTCCAGAGGACCGTCATCGACCAAACCCAGAAACACAAGAGGCACTGACAACAGATCACTACGCATGCCAACAACGACCTGTCCGTTAGAGTCCAATGGCGTTTAACTCGTATGCTCCCATCAAGGCCATGTTCCGATTGAACCATATCTGCGTCTTTATTCTCTTTTGGTGGATACCCTTTCAACCAGGCATGTATTACCATTGCCTTTACCAGATGTTATTAAATGCATATCACTGTATCCCGGTTCATTAGGATATTGGATGTCAGTGGTTCACAAGGATTCTTCACATCAGTAGTTCACTAAAATTTGGATGCAAATTAATGGTTCAGACTTATTCATATGATATCAGTTGCGTCACCACATGAGTAGCGACCGCCCTCTATTGTTTTCAAAGTAATGCAAGTCGCGGGGATTTTACTTTTTTATACAATTTTGCCCCCCCCACTGTTTCGTGACTGTTTGGCTGACAGTAAAAAAATGGAAGGCCCAAAAAACTGTTCGTCGTCGTCGGCCCCCTACCCCCCCCCCGCTTGTCAGATGCTGTTGTTTGGCTTGCACTTTGGAT
>JZLH01S0047698.1:4254-15347 GCA_001188425.1 Eucidaris tribuloides
AATTCGCGTGCGTTTCGTGCTTTTCCGTGATTCCTTCGTCACGCCTTCGCTCCGCCTTCAGTCGGTCAGGTGGGGAGTTAACGAAGTTTGTGTCAAAATTTTTTCTGGCTTCATTTGAGAACTTATCAATGACACAAAGCAGGGCAGAACCTATAGCTTGATTTGTTTAAACTGGTAACAATTGTTATGTCCTTGTAAAGTCAGAGAAATAATTATACTCTATGTAAAATTGAGGAATAGTCCTAATAACAAAAAGATTGCTACAGATTTTGAAGTCACTACAACAAGAATATTGTGAAGACATGATGGGGAAAATGTGCCGGATTGAAAGTATGCACGTGAAATCAGATTAAAATCTATGCATAGATTCAGTATGAGGAGAGTAATCGGATAACAAGCACAAAATGCCTACTAAAAATGAAAGGGAAGAGGAAAGAAGGTAAAAAACTAGAACAGTTTACTTGTGTTGACTAAAATTACATTTTTAGGCAATCCAATCATAATCCCTTGAAATACCACGTCTTGCGTTTATACCTTGTTCTTGCAAATAACGGTGATCATTTATCTGCTAATGTCACTTTTAGAAAAGGTCCAGAGCATGATTAGTATTCACTAAGCATGAATCTGAGCATAGAATGAAATTGTGAGAAGGGGGTAATTAGGTTTTCGCTCAAGTTCGTGTATTTTTGCGATGACCAAAGTCACTGGAGCATTGTTGCGGAAGTAATTGTCAGCGAGCGATTTGTCGCCCTAGAAAACTTGTCTCAGCATTTGAACAAAACTAATGTATCGATCTTATGCGTGGGTGCAATAATTGTATTGGATAATTATCGAACCTATTGCGCGCCAATAATTATGTAAAGCAGCAATTGTGTCAGAGCATAATTATTGTCACATCTTAATTAGCAAAATATCGGAGCAATTCTGGCCGAGCAATTGTCGGCCGCGAGCAATTGTCGCCGAGAAAGTGTCGTCGGAGCAATGTCCGCCGGAGCATAATGTCACACCTTAGGAGCAATGTCGCGCGGAGCAAATATCGCGCGAGCATTTGTCGCCGGAGGCATTTTGTCGACCGTTCGGAGCAATTGTCCCCCCTCGGCGGAGCAAATTCCCGGAGCATTTGTCGCCGGAGTAAATATTGTCGGAGCAAATGTCGTCGGAGCAAAATGTCGCCGCGAGCATTGTGCTCGGAGCAACATATGTGCGGACATATTGTGTCGGAGCAAATATCGTCCGGAGCAATTGTCGCCGAGCAAATGTGCGGAGCATTTGTCGCATTTTCGGAGGCAATTGTCGTCGAGAATTGTCGCCGGAGCATATGCTGTGTTACCTAAAATGTGCTATAGCTTTAATTGTGATACATTTTAGACGCTTACACAGATAATTGCTGTTTCTCGATCTTTTTTGCTGTAATATAAAAACACTAGATACATAGCATTCGATTTCGCAGTTGGGGTTTCATGGCCCTATATAAAAAGCGAGCTGAGGAAGCGGAGCGAGAAATTTTTAGGAACCGGTGTGAGAATGATGTGTCTAAAACGATTTATAAAAGTGGAAAATGTTTCTGAAAGTCTCAAACTCAGAGACGAAAAGACCTCCAACTAATATTTGAAAAATTGGGCGAGGCGAGCCGTGCGAGCTAGTCTGAAAAAAATAAGTAATGTAAGTTGCGCTAAGTCAGTTTCAAATTCGGGCCAAAGTAAGTAGGAAAAGGAGGCATTAAACAGTATCAATTATATCAAAGGCGTAGCGGCACTAAAATAGAAGCAGGTGCGGTCTGAAAAAAGGCATATGTACAGGGGAGGCTTATCAGAGCGAACTTCCGTTAAAAATTAGACCTTTCGCTAAAGAAAGGAATTGCATCTTTATGGTCCTCATTGTAAAAAATATTGAGTTTTATTTTCTACATTGTTGTTGATAATAAGATGTTTATTGGCCCTACATTTTGCGTGTATAAGTGTCTGGATAGGGATATTGATAGAATGCCCATTTGGACCGATAGGAAAACACGTTTAGTATATGCATTGAATGAGAGATATTAAACTGGAAACATAGGATATTCAGATAACAATATCTTAGGCATTTAAAAAAATATATAATGTTAGTAATAATATAAAACACAAAAACACTATGGAAAATGGAGGTATATTTGTACGAACATCCCTCCTTCCGAAAATGTGGGATAATATCCCTCAATCCCCATCCGTGCAAATTTCCCCATTTACGACAGTGTTCTTTTTAATAATTCGGGGCAGTTGGGATTGCTAGGTCTCTGCATGTACTGCCAGTATCAATACTTTCATTCTAAAACAATGTTTTGAATAAATATAGGTTAAAGGTCGGAAATATACCACATTGTCACAAATGGATCGATATAAGTTTAAAGATGGTGTCATTGTTTGGCACGTCAAAAAACATCTATTATGAATCTAAATCAGCTGAAATCCTATTCCATGTGAAGATTAATATAAATAAAACACCATCTCATAGAGACCGGCGGTAAAATATTGAGTTTTGGTGAAAAGTCTGGACGGTTTTAAACTTCATCTTTTTAAATTGCTCTAAGGAGCAAATTCAAAAATCCGCGACCGTCAAACGACTGCACGTGGCCGTCCAAAAGGTCGCGATCAGCCGTTTAGCCGAAAGGTCGCGCAGGGGATAGCCGTATATACCAATCAGAAGGGCTGCGCTGGTCTTGCTACGCGGCCAGTAACCGCGATTCGCAGTTGCGTAGCAAAATGAAACTCACGAAAGAACAACATTCTTGGTAACATGTCGTTATTAGTTTTTCTCCTAAACAACAAATCATGTCGTAATGGATTCAGACTTTCAAACACAACTGCATTTGTAAGTACTAAACTACGTTTGGTATTGATCAATGAAGGGAAGTAATGGATTTGCACATCTGAGAAATCTTTAACTATACTATCATGTAGTGGGAGACTACCTTGAAAAGCGAGGCATACGCCGAATTTTCGGGCCGAATTTCAATTTATTTGAGGGAAAGTGCAAGCGAGAAGCGAAGCGACCGAGGCAGAGCTTTGAGTTGTTTAGAATTAAATTGGACGCCTTAAGGCATTTTTTAAAGGATTTTCAGGGAAAATTTCTCACTTATAGCAATTTTGTCAATGATTAATTGATAAAAAAATATATTTTCTCGGAAAGTGGGGGGGGGAGGATTGTAAGCCATCCCCCGGCTCGAAAAGTGGGGGGCGGCGGTATAACCCGCATTCCCCCCACCCCGGGATTTACGCGCAGTGCTACCGAGTGTCCAGAAAAAAATACACTTTTAAAATGCGCCAGAAATTAAATATTTTGTTCGAATTTGTAAAAATGTTTAATATGGAAGCTGGAAATCTATTATGACCAATAAACGTCTGAATTAAGTTATGCTTGAGTTAGCATGTGCCCACTTTTGTTAAGGGACTGAAAATTAAGATGCGCAGGATTTGGCATTCACTGTTACCAACAGATTCAAGCTCTCTTGTGATTATGTGTGAAGCTAGGTGAATTGGGATATGCTAAATCAAAGATTTAATGATGATTTACATGAAAGATTGCGGTATGTGGGTTGAAGGGTTTGGGGTGGTTGGGATGAGGCCGTTGGTGGGTAGTGTAGGGGTGTGGGGTGCTGTGGATGTGCGAGTTTGGGAGGTGGTTGAGGTGTGGGGACGAGGGTGAGGGGTTGCGGTGTGTGTTAAGTAACGAAACCCCCCCCCCCCTGTTTTCTGGATATTTGGTATACGAGCAACGGCTTCATATTTGCAGTATGGCCTTATAGGCTCTGCATATGTCTTGGTGAAGACGCGCTTGAATGATGAAGAGAGAGAGAGACATGGCTGTAAGGCTTCCAGGTATCTGGTCCTAATGGCAAATAGATTTTTTGAGCTAAGATTATTTGGGTTTTCTAATTGATAGTCTTGAAGAATGGTGTTTGGATATGAACGTATGAATGAATGATTGAATTAAAGATAAACCTGTTTTTGAATAGTGAGTGGTGATGATTGGAAGCAAGGCTGCGTCGACGCATGTTTCGGATGGGGGGGGGGCAAAAGTGATAAAATGTCCAAACCAAATACATAAATTTGTGCGCGAAGCCCGCCGAAAAATCGACAATTTTGTATGTTTAATGGTATTTTTTGCTATGTTCAATGGTTTTATAGTGCTTTCCAATGCCTTTTATAACATATAATTGCATTGCATATTATGAATTTTTTCAAGTTGTCAAAATTATTGGGTGGGGTGGGGGGCAAACCGATATATTTGGCCCCCAATATCCCCCCCCACCGATCGATGCCTCTGATTGGAAGTGTATGTGTATACATGAATATGCCTGTTTGTAGGGTGTGTATATGTTGTATTTTCATAGTATTTAAATGATGGTTCAGTGTGAGATAAATAATGAGAATGAGTGACATTACGAATCGCACGCTTTTGTAGTGCTACAAATGTACATAATATATCACAATACATAATGCAGCAGCAACAATTATTAATACTATCAAAAAAATGTGTTCATCACATTCCAGGTATTCGCAAGTCAAGTTCATGTATCGTACGATGAGCTACCATTTGACGTGCGACTACCCGCAATCAGTTCACCACTACTCGTATCTATGCAAATTCCCTCTTGGAAGTGCGAATAGTGGCACGATTATCGTATGGTGATTGCACGATGCACGCACGATCACTGGCGATTGCTTGCCACCTCTTTGCGATCAATTTGATCGTAGCCACGTTTTACCTTCACGTGCAAAATTTGGCTTCGCGTAAACCGCGGCACTCAAATTTTCGGCTGCAGCAGAGGTTTCAAAGGTGTTATAAATTGACTACAACGTTATTTCTAACCAAATCTACGCTATGCTGCCCATTCGGCGTTTTTTCTCTGAATTTGGCATGTAATTTGGCTTTTTGAGAATCGGAAAACCTGGCAACCCTGCCAATATTTAGTATAGATGCACACTGCATATTCTGACACACCTAATATTCTTAAGAAGGAAGGGATATCTACAGTAGATGTGAAGATACAAATTTAAGAAAGATACGCCAATAATATCCTGCACCTAGCAGATTGGAAATGAGGTCTTTCATGTTGACGGGAAGTGGTGATTATATCACAAATCCGCAACATAGAGTGTATAATGAAGTCAAACACTGAGATAGACATTTTGCTGTATGGCAGGCATTTTGATTTTCTTTTTTTTTTTTTTAGAAAATTGTGTAGAGTTTTGCAAAATTTACTCATCTAGAGAAAAAATGAGAAGCTTACCGCATCACATCCTCAAACTTCTGTATCTTGAATTGATTTTTTTTTAAAGAACTCTGACACTTTTATCGTGTCGTAATACAGAGTACAGACTTTAACTCTTTATTCGCTACAGTCGACCACTGTCACCACCGCTAACTCACTACTGTCGACAAGAGTCGACAGTCCGCATGAACAAGGAATAGTGCCTATTCAATTGTACGAGAACAATGTATTTCCTGTTCTTTCATCTATTCCCACCTTTCCACAGTACTTACAATACATTATTTTCTGTCCAGTACAGGGTTACTCATGCATGAGTGAACACGTATAGAATGCATTGTTTATTGGGGGATATGAAAATAATTCATAATGCACAGGGCAAAGAGTTAAGTGATTTACAAATCAAACAAAACTTTCTCACCGTCTCTCCATCATATCTTATGTTGATTACGATAAAAAAAGAAGTCGCATGCCAATATTTAGTGTACATCGCATATTCTGACACCTGAATTTACCCCGAATTTTCTCATGAAGGAATGGCTATCTTCAATAGATATGAAGATTTTGATTTTAGAAAGATACTCAAATTTATCATCTGGAGAGGATTGGGAATAAGGTCTTTTACATTGACAAGAAATCCCTTAGAAGAGGTTATGATTTTAAAAATCCGCAACCTACATAATGAAATTACACACTAGGCCTATTGCTGTATGGCAGCCATTTTGAATATTATAGTTTTTTAAAAATTGTGTAGAGTTTTGCAAAATCGGATTTTGAATCAGCACCTTCGTTCTGATAAAGAAAACATTAAAATCGTATGCATTATCACAAAAACGGTGGCTTGAGTAGACTAATGCCGTTATGGCTGACATTGCTGAAAAATTATCTCTTTAATAAATAATCTATGGAATGTCCCAGTTGTAGGTCGGTCATTGGGGGTGCATACCAACTTTGATTTTCAATGTTCACTAATTTATATACAGTATCTTTTGTTTTGAACTACTTAAGGTTTCTTTTATACATGTCATTTTTTTATTTGCACATGTAATTAACTTTAATTAATGGAATTAATCATAGAAAACAGTGCGCTTAGAAACGCCCGTATTCAACTCCAAATAACCCCGTTATAAAGAGGTCGGATATAACAAAAACCTTTTATAAACAAGGTGATTTTGGAGGTCCCAACTCGTTATATTTCTTTGTTTTTGGACCCTGATATAGTGAGGAACCTGATATAATAAGGTAATTGTCATGGTTTTTAGGTCCTCGTTGTAACGAGATTCCCCTGTAAATATTTTGCATTATTATTATTATTATTATTATTATTATTATTATTATTATTATTATTATTATTATTATTATTATTATTGTTGTTGTTGTTGTTGTTGTTGTTGTTGTTGTTGTTGTTGTTGTTGTTGTTGTTGTTGTTGTTGTTGTTGTTTTGTTGCAACCATTATGAGTTTTAGGAAAACGTTTAGGGCTTTGCACTTAACAATCAGTGGATTTGGGATCAACACCACCATATTGACAGGAAACCATCAAATCAACATGCACAGTACCGGGCAGAGTACCGGGCAGAAATTTTGAGAGCAGGACGTAGCTCCACCCGGCGCCGCCCGCCGTGGTGACAACACTAATGTAATGTATATCACAAAATCAAGGTCGACATGTAGGCTTTATGGGCCCTATTCTGAACTACAAGCATAATGTAAATAAAGATGATCTGGATGATTTGTTTTTGATGTAACATATCAAATGCAATATTATATGAACTGCCTGTAAGTGTTCCACAACTGCCAACTGTTGGATTTTCACACAAAAGAATCACTCGGTCACAGCCAGTCAGTTACTGTGCAGTAGCCATCTTTATTGCAGACTCACGCAACATAATCATGATATTGTTCGTGTAAACATGTGCATGTAAATACATAACACCATCATTTTTCAAATAACGACTACAAGTGCTATACTATGAGGTATTGATGTGACAATTCTTTATAGCAAGGAATATCACGCATAGTATTTTATACAAAATAATAAAAAAGGAAAAATATTTCCGCTTTTGTGAACACGACGTATGATGAAAATGTTCCTGAAGGAAAACCTTGTGGCCACCTGACAAGGTGCTACTCCAAAATCAAGGGCGTTCCCAAACAATATGGAATGGGGGTGTACATGTTTTGCCGACTGGCAAAAATTAAAATTCTGCAACGCAGACATCCGTTGGTTTTCAGCATGGGGGAAGCGATTCCACTCTACTGAGTGTTTTTATTCGCCCTCTAGCTATAATATTGTCGTTCTGTTTAAATCAAAGCCCCTATACCGCTTTTTATTTACGTTACAAAATGTATATTTTGATCCCCATTTTAAGTAACACATAAATCTTGTTTGTTTGTTTTTTGCAAAAATTATTGAAACCCTTAGACATGGGTGTCTGTTTACGGCAAAAGGACCCTTAGATGTGGGTATGGATTCGGAGTTCTCAGCGGCACACCCCCGTTTGACTATAATCTGAGTACACCCCCCCCCCCGGGTAATCTATACTGGATTACCACTCTCCAACGGAATTAATGTCGACCTATAACTTTACCTCCCAACCATTATATCACTTCACTACATAATCGTTAACACACAGTGATTTATTATTAACATCTTGCAGTAACACACAGTGATTTATTATTAACACCTTGCAGTATTGATAATAAATCAATGAGTGTTTATAATTTATCACTGAGTGTTAACAATTTATCACTGCAACATGTCAATATTGCGATGTAAACATGTTTTGGTGTTAATCAGCGTTAATTGAAGCAATTAATTAATATTTTTCTTTTCACTCTAGCACTCGCATGCTTTCATATATTTTTACCAAACTTGATTCCATGCATCATTGACTAAGACTATGTCAGTTCATATGGTATTGACCCCTTTGTGACCTTCAACCTATAAGCGGTCAAGTTGTGTTTTGTTTTAACACGTTGAAGTGTTAAGTAAGAGTAGTGTATTATTAACACTTCTATTTAGAGTGTATTTTAAATGACACCCTCGATCTGTATTTTTGAAAATACAGAGGGCATTTTTGAAAAATAAACATCTTAATCTATAGTGTTAAGTTGCATATCTGAACAGTTTTTTTTTATAATTGACAGGTTGTTTTGATTTATGGTACAAAACATTGATTTTTGACGTTTGAATTCAACTCTCAATTTCCACCCATTAAAAGTTTATTTTATGTGTATATCTGTTATTCTGAGAGTGTGTCCTCGATCTGAATAACATTTTAATGATAAGATGTTTAGCATTTCTGTGTCTTTGTTAAAATGGATGTGTTTAATATCCCAGTTAATACAAATAAGAAATTGCCCGAACCCCGATATAGACTGATTGTAGCGACCATCATGGCCATAAAGTCTGTACTTCTAAAAGTCTACCCAAGGTTATTCTAACTGGGCAAATTGAACAAGAACTGAAGAGAGGGACAACTATGTGCTCCAACAACAGGTAAACATGTTAAACCGCTACCTAGCTACACCTTCAGGTTTTAACCCGTACGAAGGGGGGGGGGGTGTCTGGGAGCCCCCGCCGACGTTTTGCGCTGTATGCAACGCAAAAAGCTCTCGCTGCGATGTTTCCATACTTGTTTTTCTTCGAATCTCTCGCATATTTCAATACCATTTTTGCGACGTCTGGGTAGGCGGTTCTAAAGTTACGTACAATTTTGTACTTGCATGTCGCATCAAAAATACATGTAATTGCTCAAAAAATGTGGTTTCATGTATATAATTTCAATACAAATTGTGTTTTCAGCCAAAAGACATCATTGTATAAATATATTTTGCTATTACTGACTCAAATTGATTAATTTTATACGGTTTATGATCGCAAGTGTCACCGACAAACTTCTTCGAAAAAACAATAATAAACAAAAGGTCGAAAAAATAAAGAAATACATAAGAAATAAAAAATAAATATAAAAGGAATAAATTTTCATATTTTATTTTTGGGGGGATATGCCTACATTTGTTTAAAAAAAACGCTTCAAAGAGTATCTAGACCAAACATATTTGGAGCTTTATTTAGTGGCTTAGAGCCATAAAGTCTGATTTCACGCATGAATTTGCATTATTAATGAAACAACATTATTCTGAGCAAAAAATAACAACACATATTTGTATAGAGTAGCTGGCGGGCAACATGCGTGCCGATTTTTGTCGCGAATGCGCTGTCGACGGTCGAGATCACGGGGGAGGGCCTCCTAGCCCCCCCCCCCCCCCAGTCAGAGAGGTGCTCAAAATGGCCCGGTTCAGTAAGGGTCAAAGTTCGTGAATTGTGTCTATCATATCCTTGGTCTATCGGACCTTGAGCCTGTATGGATCCCCCTAAACTGCATGGTCGCCTGTTGATTGAATACATATCCAAGGAGGTATGAGAGACTGGAGTCCCAACTTGCAATAATGAATTCAAACGCCTGTTGGATTTCTAACGTCGTACAAAAGAATTTTTCAGGTGCTTTAGTTTCTTTGATGTTGGCTGTTCCAAGCCGCCAACCAGATAGGAAGAGCTGAAGATGGGTGTGGACATTTGATAATAATTTGCGAAAATTTCACTTGTTTCCTGGTAAATAGTGCGATTTGTTTGCCCTATGCGAAAACATAACTATTGAAAACAAATGGCATGAGAAATTTTGTTTCCAAACTTCAGTCAAGTCGTATTTTGTGGAAAATCTTGGAAATTATACCCTCCTTTCCGTAAATTTTGACACTTTTCCCATCAATTCAGAAAAATAGATTTTAGATATTTATTAATTTCAAATACAGTTCTCTTTGATAAACTACGTCGTAATAGTGCCCAGGCGTGCCCAGTTTTAGTAATTTTCATTTATATTTCATGATTTTTGCTTATTTTCTATTCGCATGTCCCTCAAGCCTGAATATTTTGTGTTCACTTATTCTTTTACTATTGGGTACAGCGAAAAGTAATTATTATCATAAAAAAGGCATTTCTTCCTATTTTCGAGTGGCGGCTTCGAACATCCAGTAAAGGCTCTGTCAAAGTTGTGACTCCAGTGTGTAAAGCTCCTTGACATATCTTACCCCTTATACTTGCAACAAATGTGAAGCCATTTGCTCATAGGCGTATGGGAACTCCTCATTTTAGGGGGCACAACTTGTTTTGCCCGAATTTTGAATCATTGCCTCAAAAATCAACTCTGACTTTTGCAGAAAAACTTTGAGGGGGTCGCACTCTTCAGTGAAAATCTGGGAGAGGACATAAAGGTGAGCTCCCTTCATGCACAACAGAACGGCATGATATTAGGAACGTGACAGTGAGAAAATGTTAATACCATGTTGAACTTTTCAATAAAAGATCCTATCATGCATTTTGTAGTTAAATAACAGGTCATGGTGATGAGGAAATTGTGAAATGACTTAATCCAGAGTTATACAATTATGACTATTTTCTCCTTCACAAAATGTACATTTTTGCCTCTTATACAGCGTGTATCAAAAAAAAGTAGACACTTAGAAAAAAAATTATTAAAAATTGTTTTCGTGATTTTAAGATTATTATTTGATATAAATATTTTACCTTGGATCTAAGCTATCTGATGACACTGTTGGTATTGAAAGTATTTCACGCATGAGTGAACACAACCCGCTTTTGTGCAATCGGCCAAAAATGCATTTGCGCACAGAATTGTGTTTTTATAATCAATGTTTAATGCCTCACAGACCGGTGCTGCAGAAGCTCTCAACTGATGTACACAAGGATTGAATCCTCAGTATGCTCAGAGAAGAGCTAATATCAATTTTGTGACAGAAAAACCCACAAAAATGAAGCACTG
>JZLH01S0047698.1:15372-27529 GCA_001188425.1 Eucidaris tribuloides
CATGATATTAGGAACGTGACAGTGAGAAAATGTTAATACCATGTTGAACTTTTCAATAAAAGATCATATCATGCATTTTGTAGTTAAATAACAGGTCATGGTGATGAGGAAATTGTGAAATGACTTAATCCAGAGTTATACAATTATGACTATTTTCTCCTTCACAAAATGTACATTTTTGCCTCTTATACATGTATAGGGACAAATTGATCTGTATTTTTTTTATCTACTTTCAATTCGTAAATTAGTTTAGTAGATAAATAAGGATATATAGATATGATATAGGTAAGGATAGCTTTTGGAGTGGGGTCTGGGAGGTGATTAGGCCTACCCTTCTCACGATTATAATTTGTTTTGCATTTTCACAGTAATAAATGTACATTTTGGCCCCTTATAGTGATAAATTAATCTGTATTTCACCATCTTTCAATCCATAATTTTGGCTGATTAGACAAATGAATAATTGGGAAAGCTTTCGGGAGGGTTAGAAAATTTTGCATTTTCTACTTTAAAAATATACAATTCCCGCCCCTTATAAGTGACAAATCAGTGTCTATTCTATCCACTTTCAATTCGTAATTTTGGCTATTTAAACAAATTATAAATTAGGATAGCTTCGTGTATGTAATGTGTTGCAATCAAATCATTTACGGTTGTTACGGGTTCACAATGGAATAAGACCCTGTTATTACACGGCAAATCTTCCATAAATCGTTTATTTAGCTATCATAATACACGTATACATTAACGCTGTGAGATATACGGCACCTAAATAGTCGTTCAAGAAAGATTCCATGAACTTGTACCTTCTTATTTCCTTCCTGTCACACAATTCACACTAATAAACATGAAACTGGCGTAACCTTTACAGTGAGGGACTTTTGACGAATATTCTGTATCATAATTTACTTTTCCCTTCAGTTTTCAGATCTTATTAAAATCACAATCGGGTGGGAACTGGAGAATACTCCGGGCAGAAGCTTTTCACTTCGACAGGAGCTTGAGGAAAATTCGGGAAAGGCTGCAAATTGGGCAAGAGTTTGAGAGAGATATTGACAGATGCTGTTAATCGGGCAGGAGCTCGAGAAAAAAATGGACGCGGCCTTCTAATCGGGCTAGACCTTCAGGAAAATTCGGGCAAAAGCTGCTAATCGGACAGGAGCTTGAAAGAAATTCATACAGAGGCTGCAAATGGGGCAGGAGTTAAAAAGAAATCGGTCAAGGGTTTGCAAACAATATGATACCTAGCCGTTATTGGAGAAAAGGAGGCTCTTGTTTTGAATCATATTTTGAGCTAGAAATTACTTATGTGTTCTTTTTTTCAGCAGGAACTTGGGAAAAAATCATGCAGAAGCTGCTCACAGAGAAAAAAGGGGTTCTATTTTGACTATTTGAACCCCAGTTTGTAGCATTATTGTTCCTAATTTTCAACATAAAATGCGATTTAGCATCCTTCATAGTTAAAATCACATGTTAAGGTACAAATTAGAACCCTAAATGGAGCCGCTACACAAAGAGGGTTCTCAACAGAATCATATTTCCTCTTCGTGACCTAATGGGGCAGGAGTTTGAGGAAAATTCGGGCAGACATTTCTGAACTGACAGGAGCTTGAGAAAACTCTGGGCAGGAGCTGCTATAATCAGGCAGCAGCTTTAGAGAAATTCATGCAGAAGCTATATGGAAATCACTCAAGTTTGAGGAACATTCGGGCACATTCCTGCAAGAAAACAATTATTTTATACTTAAAAAATACTTTTCAATCATATTTTAATTTGAAAATTAAAAGTTTGGTTTATTGTCATTTTTCTACATGATCTTTACCCAAATTTTCCATTGATATTCCCCGAATTTTTACATCGCTTTTGCCCGAATTTTGCCCTTTGAACAATTTTAGGGGGGCACGGCACAGTGCCCTCCCTCCCTCTCGTCTCATATGCCTATGCATTTGTTCAATGCGTAAAAATATTTCTGGTAGGTATAATATAATGATCTAGGGAGCTTTCCTTTGTGAACCATACAAGCAGAGCCGATTTTTTGTCAAAAGTTCGCAATGCGGAAAGTCGGTATTATGATTTATTGTCATAATGCACCTTTCAGTGTGCTTTATGTGATATAAATATAAATTTCTCTAACATGCATTCGGTGTAGTCCACACAGCGCAAAAAAGTGTATTTCTTGTTTAGTGGTGAGTGACGTCTGCATGGTGAACGCTGCTCTCATATTTGCCGAAAATAAACGAAATTTAGTGACTGCATTAACCGCCACCAACATTACTCATCAAGTCGAATCTTCTTCGGGATAATTACGAAGAAAAGTTCGTTGAATATAATTAGGATTGTTACTGGCGCTTCTGAAGAACTGCGATATCACCAGAATCTTCTCTTCCAGACTACCCATGTATGATAATGTCAGTATGCATGTTTGGACGCATCTCTACGTGTATTCTATATTACTTGTTGCCTGTACAGCACAGGTAAGAAATAAACATGGGCCATTCTTTGTCACGTGTGTGACCAAAAATAATTCATTCAACATGTTGTGAGTACGTTTATTGAAATTGCACGTTTGTGTAATAATGATAGTTGGTATTTGAAAACACAACAACAAAACAACTGTTGAAATTACTCTACATGGTGTTTGGCTTTAAAAAATTATCAATATGAGGTTCTCTGTATTTTTCGTCGCCGTCAACAACTATGTTGTGCACGCCAAGTAATTTATCTATATAGCTTTACAGAAGGATCGCTAAATCATATAAGCAGAGGGCGAAGTCAGAAATGAGGGTATTCGTAATTCACTCCCTGTTAACAAAATAAGTAGACTATGTTTATTTCAAGCTTATAAGTAATAACAACAATCATTCAAAGAGCGTCTACCTCAAAAAAATTTGGTTGCGAACACTCCAAATCCAAGATGGCGTCCAAATGCCGCCACTTTGATAAATGTTCAAGTTTTTAAGATAAATTTGTTTGATAGGTCAATCCGCTATAAATGTTAGGTGTCATTTTAAAGCGAATTAATTCCCTCAATTTTGATACCACACTTAACACTATTAGGCGTGAATCTCATTTTTGATTTTTGGTCACAATACTTGTTTTTTTGACGTATTTTCCGCAAAAATCTGAAATATTAGGAATGCATATTTTTCATAAATCAAGATTTTCATGACAAAACATGATGCTACTATTTCCGAATTTGCCAAAATGTGGTGAACAAACTTTTTGTGAACATTAAAGGGGGAAAGTCAAATTCTATTTCTTAATTCAAAAGTTACAACGGTCACAAAAAATCCTGATAACTTCGTATACAGTTTTGGCAGAGATGTGTTATTTTACTTGGTTCTCGATTCCAGACACCTGCCACCTTTTCTATCCTATACTTAGTCAGTTCATGGTGCAAAGCTCCCACACCATGTGACCTCAGTTTGCAGTTTATTCCTAGAGACTAATGTGAAATCAAAGAAGTTGACTGCAGAGATAACAATTTCCTTATCAATACTAGGATATGGTCTAATCTACAGGTCTAGGAAGCCAGACTAGTTTGTACATTGTATTTCCCATAGACTACATGGTTATGAATACTAATAGGTAAGCGCGCGAGAGGCCAAAAGCGCTTATTTAAGGAGTTTAATACCCCCCCCCCGACTGGATTATGGCTAGAATTTTACCTTATTTTAAGTAATTTCTGAATTTTTCAAAATTCAAGCATATTATTTGCGGTAACGTGTAGCATCAGCATGGAAACCAGCTTTGAATATGACCACGCCCTCTTTTTGTACCCGAAAACACAAAATTTTACACTATGAAAATTTTCATGTAATTTTATCGTTTTGGTTATTAAATGATACCATTTTTGGGTATGAAACCACTAATTTATGTAAAAATTGATGGAAAATGTCCTGAATAACCAAGCATATAAATATTTCAGTCTAATCTTTGCCAAGCAACATTCATTTTCCCTAGCAACCATTCAGCTATTGCCAACAATTATTGAATTTCATTTTTGAATGAGTTTTCTTGTTTGTAACTAATAAACTAATTAACCGTCTCTGCGATATCAAAACAATACTATAATACTTTCATTACTACAATATCATTTAATTTGATACTTAAAGTTGATGTCAGAGTTGGAAAAAAACCATAGCAACCAGCAACATGTTATGAAGAATATTTGTTATACTACACTAAAATTAACCTTTCACACCTTAAAAATGTAATTTTTATGGCATAATTACTTAGGAGTCAGGACTGAGCCTGTTTAGCTCATTTACCTTATTGTGGGTTGATGAAAAAGCTCATTATTATACTTGAAAATGACAAAATATGCCATTAATCTTTAAACCTATACAAATCCATACAAACCTGAAGTATTCTTTAAGTTTACATGTAGACCACATGGTTGCCTAGCAACAAAACTTTGTCTAGCAACAACACTTTCTATGGTATTTTGTGTTATACATGCTACCTACGCGAGATAACTGGATTTTAATTTAGATTTCTTTTTCTGGGGAAAGGTATGAAAGTCCTTATCCTATCTAGAATTTTGTGCTGAATCGATGAAAACATTCTAATTGGCCCCATTCATGACCCTTTATAGAGTTTTTTGACATTTTGAGGCAAAACAATAATTTAATTACTTTTGGTATGAATGCAGATTTAGGGGTTAAAAATGTTATAAATTAATTACCAATGAAAACCAATCTTTTGTACCTAATTTTTTAACAAATTGGCAATTTTCCCTTAAACAATTCAACAATTTATCAATTTTTTGCGTAAAAAAAGATAGAATTTGATCTGTAAGTAGTTTATTGCGTTCCAATTTGATAATTTCTGTGAGAAAATTGTATCTAATCTAGCAAAATGCATCATTGTTCTCAAGTTTTTCGTTTTGGCCGTTTTGGTTGTATTTTGGCTTATTAAGAAAAAAAAACCTAAGCCACTGTCATGAGAATTCTAGTATAGGTTTCCCCGGTCATTTCACACGTTTTGCATTCCATTGTTAGCCACATCATTCAAGTTTTCAAGTGACAATAGAATGAACCGTAATACAAATCATTCGTTTTATTCAAATTGACATTCGACTGTTCATTAAAAGCATTCGGTTTCTCAAAGATGTAATCCAATTATAAGCCGTACAAAGTGCTTTCATTTTCAGTCCGTTAAAATGTGGGTTATTCACGCATTATATCAGAATGTGCAACCGCTGTTATGAAATGCACATATTTATTTCAAGTCACCTAATGATAACTGATATACTTCCTGGCTATGAATACTACTTGGCGTTAGCGTACACACCCACCACACCCCCCCCCCCACACCACAACACACACACACACACACACACACACACACACACACACACACACACACACACACACACACACACAACACACACACACACACACCAACACACACCACACAACACACACACCACACACAACACACACACACACACACCACACACAGACACCACACACACACACACACACACACACACACACACAACACACACACAAATACACCAAATAACAGAGACATACACACATACCGATATAAACACACACACACAACACCCACACACACACACACACAACACACACAGCACACCACACACACACACACTATATATATACTTACACATTAACTTTTACAGAATAGATAGATACATACATATATACATAGCAATGGATGAGTACATATATATATATATGCTTGTGTGTGATGTGAACACAAATGTGTTTAGTGTGTGTGTCGTGTTGTGTGTGTGTGTGTGGTGTGTGTGTGTGTGTGTGTGTGTGTGTGTGTGCTGTGTGTGTGTGTGGTGTGCTGAGAGAGAGAAATGATTCAGATAGAAAAACAAAACAAGATACACAAACAAAAGTAAATGGGACAGGCTTTTAAATAGAATTTCTTAAAGCAATAAACAGATTACACGTAAATTGGAAACGAAAACTTAAAATCGAGCGCAGATAACCTCTTGACCTATCGCATTTAAATTGAATAATGAATACTGAATACATGATCTTTTTTTACAAATTGAATAGGGCAAGTGTGTTATATGAAAAGCAAAACTGATAACTTGAAAACCATCCAAACTTGAAATTGGAAAATTCAGGTTGCCCGGATTCATCAAACGAGTTGAGATAGAATATTGATAAGTTAAAATGAGTGAAAAAGTTATGCCGAAAATGACGGGAAAACTATATATACTAATCCTTCAACATGACTTTTTAACCCAAAATGACTAAAATTTAATTTTTTCATAAAGCCAAACAACCAAAAACGGCCAAACGAAAAACTTGAGAAACAATGCATCATGTTTGCTTTGAATTTTCTCACATGAAATTGTCAAATTTTGACCCATTACTGACCTTACAAATCAAATTCTTTTCGTTTTTACCAAAAGAAGGTTCTATTTAAAATTGACATTTTATTGGGAAAATTGCCAATTTTAAAAATGAGGTACAAAATTGTTTCATTGGCTAATCAGTTATCCTGTTTTACCTTTTATTATGACTGTTGCACTTCAACATTTATACAGTTTTAACCCAAATCTGCTTCTACCAAAAGTAATTAATATTTTTTTGCCTCAAAATGGCTGCAAAACTCAAAGTCATTGAAGTCGGGGCCAATTTAAGTGCTTTCATCAGCGATTCAGCACAAAATTCTAGATAGGCATAGGTTTCTTACCTTCCCAGAGAAAAAAATCTATTAATCCAGTATCCAGTGGTACATGTATAAACACAAATACCATAAAAATGTTGTGCTAGACAAATTTATATTCTAGGCAACCATGGTCTAATGTAACTTAAGATACTTCGGTTGCCTATGGATTTGTAAGAGGTTTAAAGATTAATGCCATATTTGTCATTTTCAGTATAATACGAGTTTCATCAACCCACAAGTAATTTAAATCGACTAACACAAGCTCAGGTCCTGACTCCTAAGTAATTATGTCATAAAAATTACATTTTTTTAAGGTGTGAAGGTTTAATTAAGTGTAGTATAGGAATTTCTTCATAACATGTTGGCTGTTGCTATGGCGTTATTTTCCAACTCTGACATCAACTTAATATCAAATCAATATATTGCTAGTATGAAAGGATTTAGGTATCGTTTTTATATTATATAGTTTTATTAGTTTATAGCTTACATGAACAGAAAAATCCTCATTCAAAATGAAATTCACCATTTGTGCATGAGCTGAATGTTGCTTAGGGAAAATGATGCTTGCTTGGCACAGATTAAGATAAATATCTTTATGCTTGGTTATCCACGGACTTTTCATCTTTACATAAATAGTGCGTTTCATACCCAAAAATGGTACATTAATAACCAAACATAAGAATTACATGTAAAATTTTATAGTGTAAAACTTTTGTGTTTTTGGTGACAAAAAGGGGCGTGGTCTATTCAAAGTGTTTGCCATGCTAGATTGCTACACGTTACGGACAATTAGTATGCTATATATAATTTGAAATATTCAGAAAAATTTACTTAAATAGGTATAATACTAGCCATAATGCCAGTCGGGGGGTGCGGGAATTAAACTCACTGAAATTAAGCCGCTTTTTGGCTCTCGCCGCTTACCTCAATTAGTATTATTAACACAATGTAGTATTGGGAATACAATGTACGATAACTAGATCTGCTTCTCTTAGACTTTAGTATTAACCTATCCTATATTGAAGCGAAAGTTTATCCTCAGTCAACTGCTTTGACTCACATTAGTCTCTAGGAATAAACCTAGCAAACTAGGTCACATAGGTGTGGGTGCTTTTGCACCAGCACTGCTACGTATAGCGAAAAGGTGGCAAGGGTCTGAATCGTAGACCAGTACATTAACACATCTCCTGCCAAAACTGTATACGAAGATATCAGATTTTTGTGACCTTGTAACTTTTGATCTAATAAAATAGGAATTACTTCTTATTTTCACATAAATCTTTACACATTTGGGCAAATCTGGAAAAGTATCGGCATCATGTTCCTTTTTTATGATAATCTATGATTTATTGAGAAATATGCATCCTAATATTTCAGGTTTTGGGGAAAAAATGTCAAAAAACAAGGTTTTTTGACCAAAAATCACAATGAAAGTCACCCTAAAAAGTGTGTAAGTTAGGTATCAAATTGGAGGAATTTAATTCGCCTAAAATGACACCACATTATAGGGGATTGGACCTATAAACAAATTTTATCTTAATAAACTTGAACATTATCAAAATCGGCGGCCATTTTTGGACGCCATTCTTATTGCGAGGTGGTTCGCAACCATTTTTTGAGTTAGACTCATTAATATTTTTTGTTATGCTATAAGCTTGGAAACATAAACATAGTTTACTTAGTTTGACAGGGGGTAGAAACGAACTCAAAAATAAGCACTTTTTGGGCGCTCGCCCTCCGGGTAATACCACAGAGTAAGTTTGAATATGAGTCAGAATAACAAGGTCAAAGTTGGAAAGGGCAATAAGTTTTTCCATGAAATGAATTTATTTCCAAGTGACTTTTCACAGCACTCTGGGAGTAACAGTGGAAGTGGGAACATGAGACTATATTTTCATCTCTTCAAAACTGTAAATTAATGTTGAAAGATATGCCAAATATAGAGACAAAGGTTACTAAAAAGCACTGCGTTTCGATATGAAAAGTCACGCGTCGAATTTTTTTCTATATCAGATCACTGCGTACCTATGGGGCAGGGGCAGAGTGCCCCCTGACGATGAAGAAGGATTTTTAAAAAAAAATTTTGCTTGTCAGTGATGTAGAGCGGGAATGTACCAAAACGGAGGTTGATAGTGACGGGTAAAAACAAAATTGTACCTTGGATTTGGAATGCAACAATTTGTCAATCACTACCTCCCACAGTTTGGAACAATTAAGTGTTAGGCCCTTCGCGCTGAGAACATAATGCTAAAGCCTTCTGCCGGACAAGAGACGCAATAGGAAGTAATTCTCTGTTGGTCATCATTCTGCGATGAAAACATAGCCTTTGATCAAGGCCTGTGGGCTAATGATATCCCCAAGTCAGCGCGATACCCCACTAGCGCCGGCATCGAGGATAACCACGCTAACCACAGTGACTACACACGGCGAGGGGGCTTTGCTATTCTGCCATCGAATTGTTTATTTTAAAAGCTTTGTCTTTGAGGCGATTTTTCTGCAACCAAACGGTTGCGACAATCAGAATCAGACTTTAACGATCACAGCGTGCAGAGAATGTACACACATTACAAGAATTCATCTACTCTGTACACAGTCACTGCATACAGCATGTTTTACAGCCATGCACAGACGCGTCGATGATGTATGGATTCGTTCAATGTTTACAGTAGGTGTAATAATTTACGCCAACCCTGTGTTTTCAAACATAATTTTTCTTGTTTCCGACTTTAAAGATGCGTTACATTATGTATTACGAGGTACTTTTGCATTGACTATAAGATAGCTACTTTCTTCAAATTCTTCTAGTGGTTACGAAAAATAGCCTTGCTTTTCAAACAGCATGGTATATTCCTCTTACTGTACGATTTGAAACAGTCGACAACGTGGATGGGCAAGCAAACACGATTAATGTAATGAATATTCATAGTCGGTCACTTCTAATGATATAATTAGTTTGGTCGGTGAGTGCAAATAGAAAAGGAGCGTCCTGCTCAGAGGCCTTAAACAAGGCGTGAGGATATACCACACCCACATGCCTATGTCGAAAGGCGCTAGAGAGTGAACTATTTTCGTCTCGTAGTCAATCATTAGGCTTGGTGATCCAAACAGCACCATCCCCCTAGTTACTGTGGTCTTGTTGTTCTTTTCGACTATCAGCATTGGATAATGAGGTGGGAAGTGACCGATAACCAGACCCCCAGTGTTAAGGAATAACTCGCTCCATTAAAGCGGAGGAACATATTGGCATGGAAGATATTAGTCTTAAGCTCTCAACGTAAAATTATCCTATATACTAAAGGAGTTACTATCAGTCAATTAACTGCCTTGAACTAAGACTAGTGTGGCTGTTAGTAAGGTCTGTTAAGGCAGGCATGGACAGAGTGAGGTACAAAAAGTCGGAGAGTGAGTGTACTTAGTACTATGGAGGTAGAAAAAGGTCGGAGGTGAGTGTATTGTGGGGGGGGGAGAAAAATTCGCGAGAGTGACAGTACTAGTACTATGGGGCGGGGGTAGAAAAAGTGAGAGTGACTGTACTAGTACTATGGGGTAGAAAAAAATCGGACAGTGAGTGTACTAGTAGAAAAAAACATGGATAGTCTGAACGAGACTTAGGGAAATATGAGGCTTATTTTTTCTGGAATCATTCTTATTTTGTGCCTTTAAGTCAGAGATTATTGGTTATGAAAAAAACTTTTAAACGGTGCAGACTGGGCGGAGATAGTCTAATCTGCGACGCAGTCAAATCACTTCATTTAAGTATTTTACTGTACTGTTGTTATTATTAAGCACAAGAATTATGATGTATCAATCATTAAGCTATCAATCTAGATAATATGTGGAATATGAAGGAACAAATGAATGTGGGCCATTCTTGAAAAGTGAAACAAATTGTCAAAAACGAAGTTTGTTCTTTGAAATTTTCAGTTGCATATTCATGCAAAACATAATCCAAAGTTACTTGAATGATATTTTTTCATTGAAAAAAGTCCATATTTATGCTAACTTGCCTAAATTTAAATAACAATGTGTTATAATGTAAATATTGAGCATTTTCCTCTTTAATAGATTGGTAAAAAGGTGAGTGTAATTAACTTTCTTCTGAAGATTAGATGTGGTCATATGTTTGTCCTCACCATTCACAACTAATACCAAATAAAAAGGATAATATTTTTTCATGTCATTAATGAGTAATTAACAAAACAAAAATATCAACTTTAAAATGTCACACACGTGACAGAAACATGATAATTTTCCCAGCAGAAAACTACTGTCTTGATAATATTTCTTTTTTGTGTCAAAGCTAGTTTGGTTGTGTCTATACTTTACACCAAATATGAGTACATAAATTGCCTTCTTAATTAATAACGACGCAATTAATGTGGTCACACACGTGACGATGTTGTCATACTTGTTTTGTTTGTGGTAATGTTGCAGAGAAGCTGTACAGGGCATATAGTAGTCTCAGTTCTAGACCATGCAATTTTTGGCCTCCATAGAACACTTATCTTCTAATGTTTTACCTTCAGAGATTACATTACTTGCCTATAAATCAAGACTCTTGTATTATTCAAAGCAATTGCTGAAGACAGTAGTTTCCTTATCAACAAAAACAGACAGGTTATGTACATGTAAATGTCTGGAAGCCAGACTAGGCATGTGTTGCTGTAGAAAGTTTCATAATAAATGCAAAATGTTATGCATGCCATTCTGTTCGACAAGGTTGCTCTTAGCAACCTGACAGCTGCAGGAGGCTTGCGACATAGCAACAACTAACGTTGCATATTTCAATTTGGTATTAAAAATGTGTTCATATGAACAGGTGGGTAGTTTTTGAGAAAATATCCATAAATTTCAATAACAATATGAAAAGTGTGATTGTACAGGGTGTGCATTTTATCTTTGGGCTTCAAAAATTAGTAAAATGTCAATCAATATTATTTTGAAAAAAAGTATGAGGGCAGCCATATCAGAATCTAATCATTTGTGGGGAAATATAAGGGCATTAAGTGATTAAATTTTCAGGCTGTAGCTCGAGTGGTTTCACAGAAATGTTTTTTGGCCAAATACCATGAGTATATGTATGCTATACATATACATGTCACACACGTGACAACCCAAATGTCACACACGTGACGACACCTCATCACATAAAGAAATATATTAAAATTACTTGTGAGAGATAAATAATAATTATTGTCATTTTCTACTTGCTAACACTATAATGAAAGTCTGCCAAGAATTAAGAAACATATGTTAGGAGTTGACATTCACAGAGTTTGCGAGTTAAATCTAAGTTATGAAAAATCATCTTCCGCTGTGAAGTCACACACGTGACAAAACTTATTTGACTCTGACCCTAAATAGTATGATTAATACATAACATTAAATATTTCACTTGCATCCACTATTGACATATATAAGATATATTTACATTTCAAACAGATGTTCTGCAAGCTTTTGAATTACATGAGATTTTGTAGCAATTTGTAGT
>JZLH01S0047701.1:0-10358 GCA_001188425.1 Eucidaris tribuloides
ACCCTCACTGCATACCTTCAGATTCATTATCTGTTCCACTCTCCTCTTCTTCACCACCTTCCACTCGCTGGAACTCATGGGCATCAAAGTTTCTCTCACTGGCCTCTCGGAACTTGGAGCGTGACATTAACCCCAGGGGCTTCACCGTGACAGCAACCTTCTTGTTCAGTGGTCCCACTGTAGTGACCGACTGGCGAGCCTCATGGACTGCTTTGGTCAGCAGCTTCTTGTGGGTCAGTGGGACTTTCTCGGGACTCACCTTGTCGGCTGGTAATGACCTATCCAAGGGAAACAGAGAGTTCTGGTAAGATTCCTATTAATTCTTATCAAGGCCTTGAAAAAAATTGATATGTAATAAATCACATTCATTTCAGATTTAATTTGTTTACTTGGATATACATGTAACATAAATATAACAAATTGACAATTAATAATGCAAATATACACATTATTCTCATGATACAAAGTACATTATACAAAGTACACACATACATACTTTACACAGCATTGAGGAGTGTGAATGTGGGGTCACGATGAAATATGACCATGATAATATGATATACAGATGCCATATCTGCATTTTGACCATCAGAAAACACCACATTTTCTGTCAATTCTTTATTGGTGCAGAATAACATACTTTAGAACAGCACACCTTAAATTCAACAGCAAGAGTAAAATTAAACAGCACTTGATTAACAGAATAATGGCAAATGTATTCATATTAAAATATTATAATCATCAATACCATTCATGTTACAGTGCATGCATTTTTGTGTATGGCAGAAATCAATATTACATGTACCCACACATTTCTTTTAAAGGTATTGGCCTAACATTTATTACGCACAGTTAAAAAAAATCTGAGCCACATGATTCCCCACATGCTAGCCAGTGTCTTTGATGAGGTCTAAAATGAAGCCGCGTGAAAAAATTGCATTTCAAATATATATTTAACTGCTTTAAAAAAGTGAAATCGTAAGTTTGACCGAGTTCACTTGCCCATCTTCCCTCCCAATAGCTTATGTGTGTACACCTACGCTATTAAAACTCGCCCCGAGTTTATTCGTTTATTCATGCACTAAGTTGCCATTGGCAGTGTAATTCCCAACTTTTGTATTCTTAGTGTTTTCTTTGTCCAGTGAACACTACTATGTAGGCTTAGATATCAAGTTTGAACGAGATTTTTTAAATTGAATGCTCAACAAGTGTAGTCCTAATCATCCTAAGAAAACAACACTACTTAACCAAGCTAACTTATATTGGTTGGATGGGGTGGTCTAGACATTTTGGTTTGATCTTGACTGCACCCATAAAACAAGTCAATTTTAAAAGGCAAGTAGCGTGATAACAGGTAAAAAATATTGTAGTCCATTTTATTATTCATTATTTTTTTTTAGCACCTTAACAACTTACCTTGCTACTATCTTCAATTGACCCTGACTGGCTTGGCTGATCTAACAATCATCCTAACTGGCTCTGAACTGGCCTGCAGAGGGAAGATACTGGGTGGACAACTTCTGGGCTTCGTGTCAGTGGCTTTCTGTAGTAGGATGTGCTGTTCTGCTTGGTCTTGGTAATGATTGCCTTAATTAGCAGAATAAATAAGACATTTTGTGGCATAAATGCTATGAACGTCTTACAACAATGTGGGAAGAATGAAATTAAATTCAAACTCAGATAGGGATAGCAAAAATCCTATACATTAAAACCGAGATTCTCCTGACAGTTCTCAGCCTGCGACTAAATAAGAAAATTATAAAACGCAATGCAATGACCGTGGAGTGTTGTTCCTCTATGGTTTCAAAAGCTTGACCAATGAAGACAGTGGACTGTTTAAATGTCTGGAAGTTTTTTCGAAATTGAATTGAGTATGGATGAAGAAGATTAATTGGGATAAGTGACTTAGCAAAGAGAGTGAAGGAAATTGATCTAGACCTGCAAAGAAAGACAAAAGAAATTGAATAGGACATATTCTTAAATATGGTGGCCTTCTGAAATGGACAACTGGATGAAGGGTGGAAGGCAACATGCCTAGAGGGAGGAAAAGAATAAGTTGAGTAACATCATAGGAAGGGAGTCATAGGAAAAGGACCCAAGGACGGAGTGTATGCTTGATAGAAAAATTGCTGAACAGCAGTGCACTGTAGGTACTGCATTATCACATAATGTTTTAGCTATAAGCTATTACATCTACATGTTTCACTGCTTGATGTGCCAACACACAGCCATGCTCCTACACAATAATGTGAACATTAACATACTTGGAAAATGTGCTACATAAATGTACTATTATTATTATTACTTGCTAAACAATATAGTTTCTGAAGTTTCTTTTGGAGTTCAATTTGCAACGTGAAACTAGTCGTACTCTGCACAATAATATTACAAATTATTTAGTTTCAGGTTTGGTGCAAGTATTTCTTGTTTGAAATCCTCATAAGTCACAACATATTTAGCACTCCAAATAATTACTATAATTCTTGCAGCACCTTTCTAAAAGTATACATAAAGAAGAATGTTAGGCCAAGATACCGGGTTCCCAGAATTTCAAGAAAACAAAATTCCCTGATTTTTTCCTGATTTTTCCCTGATGAAGTCTCAAATTTCCATGATTATTTCAACTCATTTCCAGTTTCACATGTTTTCCATATTGTTGCAGTGAACTATTTGAAGTATAAAACACTGCCTACTTTGGATTTTTGGGTCGATCAAAATTCCCTGACTTTTCCCTGATTTGAGGCATTTTTATCAAATTCTCTTACTTTTCCCTGACTGGAAAGAAGTAAAATAATTTTCCCTGATTTCCCTGATGGGCTGGGAACCCTGAGATACCAATCATTAACACTTTGTGTGCTGATAATGCACAATGTATAACTCATGAGCTACTGACAGTGCACCACTTTACCAAGAAGATCTTCATTCTAACTTTAAGCATCTCTAAATTGAATGCAAATGATATTTTTTCCTGAAATGAAGGTACATTGAACCAACTAAAGGTGTAAAAGAGACTGAAGTTGTTTACATTTGAAATTTTAGAGAAAATCATATTTTACAAGGTTAGTACTCAACAATTTGGTTTCCTTCTAACATGTCTAGATTTTGGCCCAGGAACCAAGTGTTAAAGAAGCATGGTGAATGAGATAGTATGCTAAACTGGACATGAAACAATACCTCCTTCGTGGTTTAACTGTGGATGCCAGCTTCTTGACAGCAGGTTCATCTTCACTATCATCATCATCATCACCCTCCTGGATGACTTGTCCAATCACAGAACCTGGACCTTTACGCTTCAGAGATACAGCCTGGACAAATGAAATGGTGGCCGAAAATTCTACAGGTTATACCAATCTTATGCATAACTGAAAGTTTATGTCTCTGTCACCCTTTCCCCACATACATTTACAATGTCCAGTTTGAACACCATGAGATACACGCCTGAGTAGCCTTTCCTATAGGACAAATGGATATTCACTTCCTACTAGGGGTTTGTTTGGTACATGAATGTCTACATGTACATGAGATTTTAATTCCATAAGGCATTTCCTTGGTATTCAAATTCAAATTCAAATTTTATCTAAGCAAAATAAATTTATACTGATTAATTAAAGACAGGACATCTCTTTTGCACACCTACAAATTAATAATGTGTTGATACACGGGTATATAGAAGTAAATGCCATCTAAGAACATTTCTCAAAGTATAGGCAGGGCTCGACACTAGCACTTGCCCGCTTGCCCGGGGCAAGTAAATTTTGCTTCTGGGCAAGTAAAACTTTATGGAAATTGATTTTACTTGCCCAAAAGGGCAAGTAAAAATTTTCAATTCTAAAGTCAAGAGAGTATTAAAAGACTTATACTTTTCAATTCCATTTCAATTTTGTGTAAATTCCAATTATGTAGAATCTGTAGAAAGATTTTTAACAAGGACAAAGTCTCTACAGTAACACGATTAGGCCTAACAAGTTACAATTTTGTATACTTGGGCAAGTAAAAATTTTGTTCGGGCAAGTAAATAATTGAAAAGAAAAAGTTTGCTTGCCCGATCGGGCAACCAGCCAAAAATTTTTGTGTGGAGTCTTGGTATAGGACCTAGAAACTCAGTTTTAGTGGAATTATAATGACAGTTAGACTTTCATTTGAATTATTGTCGCGTAGAGACAAAAAATCCTAGCATAGAACACACACCAAGATAGCAGATGGTTTGGGGTGGGGGGGGGGCATTTTTTTAAATTCTAAGTAATTACTCATCTTCAGATTTCACAGGCATGTCCTTCATAAATAGCCTAAGGGTATGAGTGCTGTTTTACTGTGTTGCGGGAAGGGTGTAAATTAGATTCACAGCCTTTGAAATAAAAATGGTTGATTAGAAATGTTTGATTTATTTCTAAAAAATTCTATCTTTGACAGTCTGAAAGATTGCACACCACAACTCTGAGGCACACATATTTCTTTTTCTTACTGGGACACGGACAATGGTGGACATGGTAGGCAACATCCTTGGCTGTTGTGATGTAACTGGTTTTCTCTTCTGTGAAGAAATGCCAAGACGAGATTTTACAGAAACTTGAGCGTGAACAGGTAAAGAGTGGCTCTTAGATCCACTGGTGTGAACAGGTACAGTGTGGCTCTTAGATCCACTGGTGCGAACAGGTGCACTCTTGGATCCACTAGTGTGAACAGGTGCAGTGTGGACAGGTGCAGTGTGGCTCTTAGATCCACTAGTGTGAACAGGTACAGTGTGGCTCTTTGATCCACTGGTGTGAATTGTTACCACAACTGGTGGCATAGACTTTGGTATCAATCTGGGTTCTATTTTGGATTCTTGTTTTGAGGCAACAGCCTCATAAGATGTGACCTTGGGTCTGGCACCACGTTCTGTCCTTACAGTCGGTTTGATGGCCGACACCTCCGGTTCCGTAGCTGCCTTCTTCACGCTCTCGCTCATCTTGATTTCCTCATCAAGAATGTCATTTGTATCTGGCAGTAATGAGATAACTGGTTCTGTGGATGGTGCCAATTTGACTGGCTGGGTCTGTTTTAATACTGTAGCTTCAGGTGTGACTGCCTGTGCCGTGTCCGTCACGCCAGAAGCCTGGCTGGCCTGGCTGGACTGACCTTGAGTTGATGCCATCACTACTTCCTCCTGTATGGTTGAAGTGGTACCTTTCATCTCAGTAACATCTCCTTCTCCCTCTTCTGGAGTACTCTTTTTATGGTCAGTTTTTCCATCTTTCTTTTGGTTTTCTTCTTCTTCTTGTTCTTCAGTTTGTCACTCTTTTCCGCACTCTGTTCATCTCGGGCAGCCTGTAATTTCCGCAGAACTCCATGAAGCCTTGGATAGTGATAAACCAAGAAATATACCCAATATTAATAAATAGATAAACAAGCTAATTATTCTACAGCACCAGATCAAAATAGTCAGTAACAACTAACAAGTAGTTACAGTAGGCATTCTGAATTTTGTCAATCTGTAAATACCCACTAAATTTTAAAAACAATAACTGTTACACATGTTGTTGAGCCTTTTTAACCCATATCTGCCGATGTACAGGAAAATCCGTAGAACTGTGAAACGTTAAGTACTGTCGCTGATCTACGGGCAATCCCATAGAATTTCTTATTCATATGATTTTAATATGACTCGATTTACTCATCAATGAGGATGATAGAATTGATGGAGTGTTTGATAAAATTACAAATTATAATCTGTACTTTACATTGATTACATAATTTGCCCATTCTAGTTCATGCATTTTAGTAAAACAATGCTTGTTTTTATGAAGGCTGCCTCAATGTCCATTTTACGGCCCGGCATATAGATAGTTAACACAGTAAAATGCCATCAGCAGATATGGGTTAAACAATGCCATCATGAGGAAATTTTTGTGAGCAGTGTCAACTTCAAATATTACAGCTATGTTTTACACATGCACGTTAGATGATTATTGTGAATAAAAGATGTAGATAAAAGTATACCCTTTCTTACAATATAATTTTTATTTTGATATTAAAGTTATTAAGATTTCTGCAGTTACATGTAGAATGATTTGTGAAGTAATATATTTCAAAATAATATACACCCACAATACCGATACACAATTTGCCGATTGCGGACACTTTCACATGCTTGCACAGACATGTCGCATGTTGTAGAGATTAATGCATTTTGTGCTTAACCATCATTTACAGTTAGGGGCATATGTCCAAAAGGTGGAAACAGCTGACCGCCTTCACGGCTGGCCAGCTTTGTGATCCCATGTTTTCATCGCACAGGTGAGGCTGACATGCAGAGGGAGATTTCTTTAATCCGTGTTTTGGTGAGTCATGCAGTTCATTGTTGTTGATATTCGTTACCAATGATAGTGGTATGTTCGTTTTAAAAATATTTTGAACTTCTACATCTTTTCAACTCACTGTCATATGATCAGTCAATAATTGACTGTTTCGGTCCCACGCATTGTCATCGATGTTGTGCCTGTAGTCCGTATGACATTGAGTCAATTCATGCATTTGTTAGAGTCGGCCCACTGCAGATATACCGGGTTTTCAAGGTATTTTTTTAAAATACCGGAAATATGTTATACCAACATGGCTTACACTTGCATGAATGTACATGTAACAGGTACAATTTGTGACATGACACTTCAGGAGTCAAAGTGTACCAATACCCTGAGTATAATTATGTAGAATACACTTAAGACATGCCTTCTGCAAAATATTAGAATTTTATTTCACTCTGATTTCTATATATTAGAGTTTAAATGTAATGATTATAACATAGAGGTGTATAAAAGCTACAGTTTAAAGTACTATGACTTATTCAGTGAAATGAGTTATTTATTGATAGTTAATTTTTGGATTACATTATCGGAATTACTGGGGGAATCATTTGAAATATTAAATAATACGGTAACTTAAGATTGAAATTATTATTTTACACCAAGTCGCCACGCCACACAAAAATGGTGAAGCGTGCTTGCGCTATCAGGTGACTCGATGGTCACAATTGAACGCGCTCTCTACGCGAAGCGGCAGCACTTGACTTGACGTATCTAATGTACACGCAATTGCCGAACAGTTAATAAAGACACTGTCCCAGTAAAAAACAAGATCTTCAGAGGTCATTAATCCATTTATGGCTATATTGAGCGTCCTATATCATCTGAAGGATTCAGATAGAGATGTCCATGACTGATCGCCTCTTAATTTTGGATGAAAATAAGTGCAGACTTAACGAATTTTCCACCATGTTTCAGGCTAAAGCATAGAGAGCGACACCGCTGCAGGCCACATAACAAATCGGTGCCGACATGAAAAATCAGAAATTGAGAGACTATATTGGAAACAACCTATGGAGTAAAGTGATGATTTCAGCTACAAGTGTAGATGTTTACTTAATTGAAGTATGTTATAAAAAATACTAACTGCATTCCGGACCAGCAGCTTTTTACTGTGTTGTGTTTGTTTCTTCATTGCATGCCCTGGCTTGACCATAGTTGGTTATGGCGGCACGCGCAGACGATGGGTCATGTCGTTAGATCCCCGGCGGGCCACCGCGATGCAGGTCAACTTCTGCCCCTCCGGGTTGGACTACGACGCAACGCCAAAATTACCAAAACCAGAATGATCCTGTAAATCGACGTCGAGTGTTTCTGTGAATCGATCGCTCAAAAATTTTAAAATACGATTGTTTCGAAGAAAAATTCACGGGTTCTGATTTACCGGACCATTCTGGTGAGTATGGATATATTGGCAATGTCAAACTCTTGTCACACGAGGCAAGATTGACCTGATCGCGGAGAGGCTCGCGGGGCTACGGACCTGAGTCCTGTCTATCGGCTTCCGCGCGCCAAGCAGAAGACTGACTTCACTCCGCGTGCATCAAGGAAACAACACAACAAGTAAAAGATGCAGTGTCACGTATGCATGTTCATATTATCATAACATACTTAATTACAGTAAAACCTATCACAAAGTACTTTAGCTTGATATGCAATATCCATAGTGTTTCCAAATAGTCTTTCTTATTCCTATTTTCATGTCGCAATTATGTGCCTGAGCGAGATAGTCGCTGTCTTGCGCTTCTAGACTGAAATACCTGCAGGCAAATTTTGTTTAGTTTGTGAGCTGTATTGTCTCAAATTAGATGCGATCAGTTCAGAAATCTCTGATCCTGAATTCATTTCCAGCTGATATAGAGACGAGCCTGATACGGTATTTGCCAAGTAATATGATTAATGACTCGAAGTTTGATGTTTTATGGCGACATTTTAACTTTCCGCTATTGTTTGTACAAGTAGATTCGCAGTCAAGAATCGCAACGCTCGAGATCAAGAGCAGCGAAAACCAGTTTCAATTAGGTTGACTCACTATGATTAACACTTTTATTGTATATCGGCCAAAATGGTGGGCCATTTCCCAAACGATGTAATTTTATCATGTATAACCCAGAACCTGAAATTGCATCGAGCTTGAATATCAATTGAATTTATTCAGACAATACAAGAAGAAATTAGTTGAAAGTTGAAAAGTTGACAATGATTGAACTGTTCAAGAGTATTATCGTTCAAAGTTTTATTTATTCCTTGTTATGAGCATTCTTTATTGGCACCTCTACCACATTTTATCGTTGAGTGTGGAGACATCTTCACATTTTTATAAACATCCAATTTCATCTTGCTTGCTTGTTCAAGGGATGTTATAACAAATCTAATTTCTACTTTTGTTTTTTTAGTATTTTTTAGTATTTTTCCTATCACCTTACTCAACTACAATCTCTCAGAACTGCAAATTTATGAAAAAGTAGTGTACAAATCAATGGAAGTTCTACCTTCAATTCATTTGTGTGATTTTTCTTTGATAAATATTGATACAACAATCGTCCAACATAGCAACTCAGATGCATGATCTTATTGTATTTATGACAGTATGGCTCGGCACAGGCCTTGGAAGAAAGTTAAGGTCACGAGCACTGCTTGGAGGAATGGTGTATCTCGTTCCAACCTCTTCGTCTTGGTGTGGAACGACAGACTCGCTGAGGGAACATCATCTCGTCAGCCAGCTCAATGTCAAGTGGAGAACCAGTAATTACACTTTTAACCATCTGGAGACTAAGAGCGAGTTAACTTGTGTCGGGTCTATGGGAAATGACTTGTGATGTGGAATCATTGTCTTCAACGAAGTAAGTGGATTTCTTGCACACTGGAACTCAAAAACAATTGTGTGTGTGTGTGTGTGTGTGTGTGTTGTGCTAGTTACAACCCAGTTCTGGAAGTCTGAATCAGATAGGAGTTTGCAAAATGAAAGTGGAGTAAACTATCCCCTCGTTAATTTGGAGAGGCTCCAGTTTTCCCTATCTTTAGAAGTAGAGATAAAATGTTCATCATCCGGTTTCATTCCGCGGAACAGATGGCGTGGCCTACAATGCCATCAGATATAACTAATATTTTTCAAGCCCAAGTATAGGTCTGGTCAGTCAGACCAATTTTTTATCAATCTTTCACGAAATATGGTATTTTTATGCCAGAGATCAGAAAACAACATCAGACCTACTGACAATTATTCTTTATAATGACATGTTGTCAGTTTTTAATAGTCAGGGAACAGATGTCATTACGTACATTTCTTATTTTTAGACTTTTCAATTTTTCACCCATTTTTCAAATGTGGAATCATTTCAGAATGTGTGATTATCACGGCAAAGGTGATATAGGTATATCTAAAAATCAAAATGGGAGAAAATTTGATTCTTACCATTCACCAAAACTATAATTGGGCAATCAACCTCTTCTATTTACCTACACAAAACCTACGTAATCATACTAGTAGCTGTTTATCCTTTTCTATAGTGTGTGTATGTCTGTTGTATGATGTTTACGTATTGTCTTGAATATCCAACAATGTTGTGATTTTTGTTTTTCAGGGCAATCTAGTGACTCAACTGGGCCATTCGTCCAACCCGTGGCAAGTGACCGCCTCCATCAGCAGTGGTACGTCCCAAGGGGACATCAGTCTCATTGGAAACGAGACCATCCCATTCCAAGATGGGTGGGCCAACTTCACCAGTCTGGGTATCAACGCCAGTGCATCGGACGTGATCATCGAGTTCACCATCACTCACCCGAATACATCCACCCTGAGTCCAGTGAGCTCGTCGGCATTCGATGTGGCAGCGAGGCCTTATGACTTGGTAGTCATCAATGCACCCACGGAGGTTACCGTGAACGAGGTCTTCGAGATCGTGGTCGAGATGAGAGACGGCGTCTCGGGTGAAGTCCCAACTGATCTAGCTGATAAGGTAAAAATATAATTTGCTGATGAATTAAAACCATACCTGCAAAATTTCTGACTAGATT
>JZLH01S0047701.1:10408-25720 GCA_001188425.1 Eucidaris tribuloides
GGATACATGCATGCATGAGGCTTTTCGATTTTTTTTTCAATTGGGTGGGAGTGCAAACTACGGAGGCATACCTGTTGACTGCAAGCAGTCAAATTGCTTTAGTTGTCTTCTTTTCCGATCGCGACGTGTTCACACACCGTTTTGAGATCCGTTTCATAGTCACTGTCTCAGTTTGATGAGGTCTTATAACTATACCTACCAACTGTCCCTATTTTATGGGGATGTCACTCTTTCAGACAAATGCACAAACTCAATAATAGCCTTCAACATAGACAGTGCAACTAGATTTTAAGATGTAATGGTAATTTTATAGGTCGGCCATAACCATATGTTCAACCATAGGTCAACTATAGGTAAGTAATGAAAGCAGAATGTTCTGAATATAGTCACATTTTGAAACTTTTTGACATAGTGACATATTTTTAATATTCATGGTAATCACCAGAACTGAAAATAAGCCAAATACAAAAAACAAATCACATCTTACATCTAAGGCCTAAATATTTATGTATTATTTTGATTCATTCAGGGATTCAACGAGTGGCCTGCAACCGCTTTCATACCGATGGCCAGTAACTACCTTGGCACCCTTGTGGGCAATGTGTCGACATCACTAAACCTCATAACAGCCCGTGCCTCCTTCAATTTGTCCATCGATGCGTCTGGCTACTACTACATGATCAATGTTACCGTGACGACATCCCCGTCGAGTCTGTATCAGGCGTCCGTCGTCGTGGAACCGTTCAACGTCCTGGCGCAAGGCAGCGGCCCTGTGACCGGTGACACAGCCTCGCTGACGTTGCGTTTCAACTACGACTACTCCACCGTCGCCCTGGGCAACGAGGATCTGTTGGCGGCCACGTTCCTGAACCAGTTTTCCCCCAACTACCCCAACGCTACTTTCAGCAATGTCCAGATATCTGAAGGTAAGATGCTCCTTTGCAGTGACTATCAAAAACATAGAATGTCATATAATTTGTGGTAACTTTGTTAATGCCCAAGTATAATTTTGGGTGATGGTGAAACATGGAATTTTTGGTAATGTGTTTTTTACATCAACCTGTCCCCTGATAATCATATGCTCTGAAATGTTTCCATTTTTTTTATCGATGAAAAATAAAATAAAAGTGGCCCCTGACTGTTCTGCATTAGGAAATATAGATAGTGATATTTTCACTCTTACCACTGAAAATCACAGTCATTTTAAGCAATTAGGGGTTGGTGTTATGTTGTCTTCAGATGTCTAGGATGACACTAGAAAACTTTGATAAAGACTGATGAAAAAATTTCTGATCAACCAAAGTTTTTTTAACATCAAGGGGAATAGTACCCATTCATTGACATTCATATAACCAAAGTTTTCGTTACTCGATTTATGGTAAAGTGCAGTACACATTTGTTCCATAATACTTGTTAACAGTGTTGTGTGCAAACTAGGATGAGTTAAAGCATAACTCTTCTAAAATTAAGTTGACATAATCACACCAATCAATACACCCATATCATTAGGGTTATATTCAAGGCTGCCACTTGTAGGGGAAATCCCTTACCGTAGGGGATTTTGGTCATGCGTAGGTTGTAGGGGATACCTTCGGGGAAAATGACCTTCCGTAGGGGGTTTTGATAATTTGTAGGGGATGTAGGGGGTTTTGACAATTTTCAGAAATATTTGTAATTTTTCCAAGGAAATCCGATTATATTCGCCCATTTTGTTGTGATCAATATTTTGCATTTCTAAGGTTATTTTTTTAGGGAAAAACAAAGTACCTTCTTAGGGAAAAAGTCGATTTTGTAGGAGAAAACATAGGTTCGTATGGGAAAATATGGTTAATTAGGCGTAGGGGAAAAGTGGTGTCCATAGGGGAAAATGCGCATGCGGCATAGGGGGAAATCAAAATTTTGAGTGGCAGCCCTGGTTATATTTTCTGTCTTTGTGTTGCAATTTGATATCAATAATTAATATGAAGGATTAATATCAATATGAACTCACCAATATGTGTACCTAATTTTGTGTTTCTTTCTTCCCTCGCCCAACTCTCTCCAGGTTCCATCCTGATAACCTTTGACATCACCGGTGATGTGGAGTACGTTCAGAGCCAGATCTGGGATGATCTCCTGGATGGTACTGTGTCACTCACCTTCAACGGTCAGACGCTGATGGCCGATGAATACCTCCTGGTGGATGGGTCCAATTATGAACCCACGGTAAGGCCTTAAAAAAAAATTGTATTGGAGTAACGACTCACTGAAAAATAGGGTCGGTAGGGCGGTATTTTTTTTTTAGGGCCACTACAAGCGCCCAATGCTTTCACTTTATGAACTATAAGCCTACAATCGGCCGATTCGGAAGCCACTATTTCTTGCAGTAGTTCATCAATGACATCATTCAAGCCCAAATTGAGGACACTGAAAATGTTTTTTGGCCCAAGTGTGCCCGTTTTCTTTACTGCATAAGATGCCATGTTGAAGTAAACAGCTCGATCTTCGCTAGCTACATGTAGTTAGTGCAGCTAGAGGCGAGGCTCCATAAAGAAGTGCATGAAGTGCATTGTACGCGTGCATATTGCGGGAAAATCGCTGTTCTGTCCGCAACACTTCCGGGTTTTCAATTCGATCGAAAAGTCAGCACGATATGCGATATCGATACTATTGATAGCAATACAAAGGAAGGAAAAAAAACGTAGGGTTGGGGATATTTTTAGGGTCGGGCAGGTTACGCCAATACAACAATATTTTTTTTAGGCCTAATATAAGTCATATTAATCCTTTGATTGCCAGGTGCATGTCTACATGCATGCACTGGAGTGCCATTGTATTGTAATTACGCATCCGTTGAATTCCTCCCTATCGCATATACTTGTCTACAAAAGAATGTTAGAGTCGCACTCAGATTATTGCGATTCTCACTCACGTGTGATTTGCCGACTTGTTCACATTTCCAAAAATCTCATTTGCAGACGCATTATTCCACCTTATTTTGGACATTTGAGATGAAGTAAGAGTTTCATTCATGTGTGTTTGTGCGGAACCTTTCTCATAAGCATTGCAGAGCTAGTTCGACCACACAAAAAGAAAGAAAAGGGGGTAATACAACTGAAACTGATTAGCTATACTAAATCAATGTTGCCACCTCTGTTTTCAGTTGAAACGGCAGTAAGCAAGACTGCAAAAAGTCCAGGATGTGGATATACAGTATCTGCTTTCGATGAATATCGGGTATATACAATATGGAGAATTGCTATTGTCATGTTACCACACATTACATCCCTCTATGAATATTCATGAGCATTTTCTAAAACATAATTGGTTGATTGATGCTCATACGATCAAAAATAATTTCACTAGAAATAAAAATTCCTCGCCAAAGCTCCGTATATTTTTCACTATTTTTGTCTGGGCAGCACTGTGTCTACTGCGACACGTCAAGACAACAATTTTAGACTCTATCTTCTTTGTTATTTTATGATTTTAATGTTATTTTTACATTCCATTGGTGTTGTGATGAAGATTTCACGTTAACCCTTCGAATTATTAGCGCCGATTTTATGAATCGTAAATTGAAATGCGGAAAATTAACAGAAATTTGACTCGCATTGTGTACGGCTGCGGCTTACTGGGCCAGCCCGCACGCGACGTGTGCGGGCTGTACACATTACATAGCAAATTTGTCAGTTGCGCACAATGTGACTGTTCTCTCCGTTTCGGAAGCAGACGGCAGTAATCTACGCATTTCAATTTATTAGCTCAACACCACATTTGGAATTCGCATAACATTATTGTTAAATTTTAGTAAGTCGGAGGGATATAAAACAAATATACCAAACATTAAGTTCAAAAGTATAGTAAAATTATCTATCTTCGGAGGGAGTGGCACTTTCCTCAGGGCTTCGCCCCTTGGAAAAATATTACTATGCCAGTCCCTCCTCAGATAGATAATTGCCACTATACTTTCTCACAGCTTGGTATATTTGTATAATAAATTGCTATCGTCACGTTATCATGCATCTGGTACAATTCAAATGTCATGTTTACTCACATGCACTGGAGTGCCGTTGTCTTGTAATCATGCATCCGTTGAATTGCTAATGTTGTGTTATCATGCATCGGGTGCAGTGCCAGTGTCATGCTAACATGCAAATCTACATATTTATTGTGAAGTCTCTGAATAGACCTGGCATAGTGGGAATTAAGGGCTGGCACAATGGGGATGAGTTCAGTGACACTGGGGACTCTGGATGGGGGCACAGTAGGGGTTAAAGTCAAAGTATAGTATTAAAGGAGAATCCAACCCAGACATCTACTTGCATTCAGAGAATAGATAACAATAAGAGAAAGAAAATGGTGAAAATTTTAACAAATTTGACTGAACTGTTCAAGAGTTATAAATGTTCAAAGTTTTCATAATCCTTATGTATGGAGGATTCTTCAATTGGCAACAGGGCCACTTTTTGAGATGAAAATGTGGACAACTCCCCATTGGTTTTGTACACAAATTTTCACTTATTCTCATTTTTTCATGAAATATCTGATTGCCTCTTGCTTGTTGTACAAGTATGTCCTAGCAAAAATGATTTGTACATGTTTTCTGGAAGAGTTTGATTACCTTCACAACTAACATTTCAGAAAATGTAAATTTGTGAAAATTTGTGTACAAAACCAATGGGCAGTTGTCCACACTTTCATCTCAAAAAGTGGTCATGTTACCAATTGAAGAATCCTCCATACATAAGGATTATGAAAACTTTGAACATTTATAACTCTTGAATGGTTCGGTCAAATTTGCACAAATTTTCACCATTTTCTTTCTCTTATTGGTATGTATTCTCTGAATGCAAGTAGATGTCTGGGTTGGATTCCCCTTTAATTGGTTTAATTTTCTCATGAATCTTTCACATAGTGTGATGAAGTGTTTCGCATTATTAAACAGTGCTGCATTGAGCAAATGTTAATATCTTCTGATACTCTGTTTAATTTCTTTTGTGACTACCTGTACTCTGTATTATTTCTTTCTTATTTTTTTGTAGGCTCCCGTTTCCTCTGGCATCCCTATCTGGGCCATTGTACTCATCGTCCTTATCGTCATCCTGATCATAGTTGTCATCACTCTTGTCGTCGTCCGTGTCAAGATGAGTGGAGGAAAAGGTATGGAGTTTGATAAATCTCTCAGTATCACACCCCGATTATCAATTGCTAAGTCTATGCAGTTTTGTGTGGTGATATTAAGAGGGTTAAATGCATTCCTGTCCATAATTGCTTTCACAGAACTCAGATTTACCTGCTTAGACTAAACCCTTTGGCCCTCTGTTGACTTCCACTTGATTTTGGATATTATGCTGAAATCTCCCAGGAAGAATGAGCATCCCCCCCCCCAAAAAAAAAACAGATAAAGAATGCTAAATTGAATTGAAGAATTTGAACTAGCTCTAAAATAAGATAAATACATTTGAAAACACAGCTTAAGCACTGTATAATTTAAAGATAAACTCTATATTCATTGCATTGCTAATTAAAATTTGGTGTGAATTTTGAAGGTGGAATTGTTACTCAAGGAGTATTATGTTTAGGAACTTGTCATCAATATGGAAGGGTGGCTGCTTATCTGTATGAAGAGAGAGTTACATTAAACTATCACTTGTAGTTCATTTATGAATTTAAAGTCAAATGTTGGGTAACTCCGCGGAAACAGACACAGAAGCCCCAGCAATTATCTACATCACTTCTTGAAAATGTAGTGTAAGGTCTTGTTGCAAAACCAGTGTATCCTTTCTATTGATTATTTTTCTTTGCATTTTCGTAAAAAAGGTAAAATCGGCATGACCGAAGAGGTTCCATTGCGATTGCAGGATAGCCCCGACTACAAGCTGATGGTGCAGGATTGTGATTCCCACGCCAGCAGCGAAGTCTCCGTCCACGCCTCTCTAGCTCCTACTCTGCACCTGCCACCGTCTCCGGATCTGGGGTAAGGCCATTCACACTTTCATAGTGACATAGTATAGTCTAACTTTATTGATCCAACCGTTGTCTAGAAAATGGTATTAACTGTTTCCTCACTATGGTCGACCACCGTCACCAGCACTGGTTCGCTTCTGTCGACCAGAGCCGACAGTCCACCTGAACAAAAAGACATGGTACCTATTCAATTGTATGAGAACATTGTATTTCCTGTGCTTTCATCTATCCACACCTTCCCCCATTAGTACATCATGTTCTGTCAAGTTCAGAGTCACTCATGCATGAGTGCACCTGTTTATAACGCATTGTTTATTGGAGGATCTGAAAAAAATCCTGCAGGCCAGGGTTTCATAACACAGGGCAAAAAGTTCATTGGCAGTTTATTTTCTTAAGATTTTTTTATTCATTTTCAGTGAAAAGATTGTAAATGAAGTTTTTGCCGTACATTATTTCTATTCATATATAACATGAAATATAGCAAATAATCATAACAATGAGAAAATACATTATCATGTGCATATAGCCTTCAATGTGACAGAAATGTTGTGTTTGTGCATAAATAGCATATCCAGCCAAATCATGTATCCAGATTGGTGTTATTCCAGGCCTTGAAATAAGCGGGCGCGGGGCGCAAATTCGCGCTCGTGAAGCCATCAATTGCGCCCGTAAAGCCGCAAAATCATCAAAATCTAGACAGCTGGGCGCAAATATTTTCCAGGAAATTCCGACAGTCCACCCATAATCCAGGTTTATCAGTTCTTATCAGGGATTTTAATCCATTTTGTTTTTCCTTTGGATATACATCGATAAGGGTCTGGGAGAGTACTCTCCTCTACACACACAAACAAGACACACAAACGAGTTGAAATAAATATCAATGATAAATCTTTTTCTCCTCCTTCTTTTCTTTTCTTCTCCTCTTTTCTTTCTTTTTTCTTCTGCTTTGCCTCCACTTTTCTTTTCTCTTCTCTTTTCTGTTTTCTTTTTTCTTCTGATTCTCCTCCTCTTTCTTCTTCGTCTTCTTCTCCTTCTCATTCTCCTTCCTCTCCTCCTTTTCTTTCCTTCTCCACTTTTCTTTTCTCTTCTTCTCCTCTTTTCTCTTTTTTCTTTTCTTTTCTCTTTTCTTTTCTCTTTATTCTTTTCTTCTCTTTTTTTTCTTTTCTCTCCTCCTCCTCTTCTTCTTCCATTAACTTGACCCTCTATAAACATGCTGTAAATTGTCTCAATAAAGACCAGGTATCCAACATTCAACTATTCACAGTTATATTCTTTGTTTTTTATGATTTTTTTGGATTGCCCCTGGTTCATGTTAAAACCCCATGAACCAGGGGCAAATTAAAAAAAAAAAATTTACCCCTGGTCTGTGGCTGCTTACATGTATTTCAAGGCTTGTGTTATTCCCGACATGACTAGATAAACAAGATTGGAGGGAAGCCTGTTTGTAATAACCACTAAATGTATGCTGCAAAATCAAGTTTTAGTACAGTTATACCTAATTTTAAATTTTTGTTATCATCATTGTTATTATTCTTTTGTATTGTGTTATTTTTATTTTTATATTTCCAGCATCGTCAACAAGAATCTTCAGGTGGATGATGACAGGAACAGCCAGAGTAGCACCCTGTCGGCCCGCAGCCGTTCGGCCGGCCTCAGAAGTGCCCGTCGCTCTCCCGAGATTGCTGTGACTGCTCTGCCTCCCGGCTTCCTCGACGGACAAGAGGAAACTGGTAGGTCCTCCAATCATGAAGATATTTTGTTGTTGCGGTGACATAATGCTGTACCTCACATAGAAAGCCTTCATCTTAACCGACAACAGCTGCTCTTTATTATGAGATTGGATCTAAGATTTGGATAGAACAAAACTGATTTCTTTGCTACAAGATTGTGCAGAAAACTCAATTTCATCAAAAACTGAGATATGAGGTTTTGTCACTCCAACGTTGATTTCTGTCTTTCATTCCTAGATATCCTACTTGCATTTTCTGTTTTTCAGAACTCTGTTATAGATCATATCGGCCACACCCACTAGGTACAATTAACTGGTCTTATGGCCCACAGGAATAGGGATAGGCTTTGGTTTAATATTGTGGTCTTGAACAGAGATTAATGGATAAATTGTCAACCAATTATAATTTAAACTATCCAATACCATCCTTTCTATTCCCCCCACCCCCCCCACACACACACACACACTGACCAACCTGTAACCTGTAACCTATAAACTCACCCAAATCCATTCTTGTAAAATTTGAGGTATGAAGACAAAACTTAAATATTTGTAAAACAGCACATTCACAATAAGTCTAAATTGCTAATGTGGGCATAATTCTTAGAAATTATTATTTTTATTTTGTTATACTAAACTCAATTTGCATCCTTCTTCATGAGTTGGTTATGATCTACCGTGAAAACAAACAATGATGAATTCAAAATTTTTAGGAACATTACTACCATTTTCTTGTGGTTCATTCACAAACTTACCACAATGTTTATAACTGAATATTCTGTCTCTATCCTTATTGCAGCAATGGATGATCGCGTGAAGCTGTTCATCATGATCAAGAACTCCGACGGCACCTTCCAGAAACTGGGCGTGGTTGCCGCCAACATGGTGGGCACCGTCAGCCAGCTCCGCCACGATCTGAAGGAGATCGCCCTCCCTCCCAAGGTCCGCAACAAGCCGTTCGTCATCCTCCGAGAGACGCTGAAGGAGATCGAACCGGCCGACGAGAAGAAACTGATGTTGTCCGACATCTACAATTCAGACTGTGTCCTCATGCGTTGGGTGGATGATCAGGGTGAGTAGTTTTGTCGAGCCACCGAGGTGGTGGGAGACCAAGGGATCACTTTGGCATCTGTCCATCCATCGTCCGTCCATTTGGCTTACAAAAACTTCAATAACTAAATGAATATCTAAATACTCCAATTTCAACCAAACTTGGATGGAAGATTGATCATGCAGACTTTCGAATTTAGAAGTATGTGAAGGTCACCACAAGGTCAAAGATCACCAGCAAGGGGTCATTCATTTCAGCAAGTTTGTATTATGGTGCATAACTTTGCCCACATTTGCCCAATTGTGACCAAACTTGAGTGGTAGATGTCTCATAGGGAGCTGAAGGTCACCAAAAGGTCAGAGGTAACCGGCAGGGGTCAATGACCATTTTGAGTCTAATGTTTTTTGAGTAAGTGTATATGTACGCAAAACTGGGCAAGACACTGTTACCTACAGGAACCGAAGTACCATGTATTAACACTAAGGGAATGACAGACTCTCAAAAGCAATGGCTTAAAAGATTTGTCCAGGCCATTTCTATATTAGCACAATGTAAAATTTAACAAGAAAACACCTGGTATTATACCTTGTCAATTAATCATAATTGCTCATTTTATACCTTTGCACTGAATATGAAAAAAGTGAAAAATCTTTCTAAGACAGACAACCAAATTTGTGTAGCATTACTAAAGTGAAACAAGATGTTAAACACCCACAAAAGTGTTCATTCTGACAAAGGGAACCAAATTAAAACTTAGAACCAGGTCTCATATAACATTCAGTAGAATGGGACCCGGTGACAACAGGTTAACAGTTGAATGACTTTACATCAAGTTTTCATTAGTATGTGCTTGACATGGCTTTTTTATGATTACATTAAAGCGTAATGGTACGGTTGGGAGCACTGTTTTAAGAACCAAATGAGTTGAAGTATATAGCAATGTATATATCTGTACATCTAGGCTTGAATATTTGTCTTGTCTTGTTTTCTTGAGGAGAAACAAGTATAAATAAACACAACAAAAAAAGTAACTACCCCCTTTTCAAACTACCATAACTTTTTTAACGAAATGAGTTTTAGAAAAATAATTTGGCATGAGTATTGCTACACTCATTGACTTCTGTATGAAAATGTGATTGATCCGTCAAGCCATGCATGAGTGAGCATGCATAAAAGGCAAAAATGTCACTTTTGAAAAGTCACAGGAGGCATCTCTTATGCTAAAATAATGGTAAATAATGTTATTTTTGGCTTTGTATATAAAGTGTGTTCACTCAAACATGACATGGTTACAACCTCTTATGTTCGTACAACATGTAAAGATGCATTTTGCTGAAAAATATAGGATTTTTCATTTTTTTCAACAAACTTAATGACTTTGCCAATTTCAAAATTGAAGTATGGGAATTTTTCAATTGAACTCACTGAAGCATAATATATGCGAAAAGTGTGAGGGGAGGTGTAAGGGGGTCAAACGATAGATGATTAACACCAATAGCTCTTAATCATTCAACAGAAATAAAATTTGTCAAAATCCTGCATTAAAAATCCATGAAAATAACCCTTGTGACTTTTGAAAAGTGACTTATTGCCTTTAATATGTGCTCACTCATGCATGACTTGACACATCAATCACATTTTTACACAGAAGTTAGTCAATTAGTGCAGAAACACACTTGCCAAATTATTTTGCCCCAAACCGTTTCTTTAAAAAGTTATGGTATTTTGTAAAAGGGGGTAGTTACTTTTTTTGTTGTGTTTATACCAGTACTGAGTAAAAGTATAGTATGACCCTGGTAGAATTGAATGGATACAAAGCTATACGACAAATATGCCTGTCACAGCGAATACTAATGGTAATTGTTTTTAACGAGTAAACGTTTGACCTTATATTTTTCACAGTAGAAACCCTGAATTGTGTACCTGATTGTAGACTTATTTATATTTATCCCAAAATGAGGACTACTTCCAATCATGCTTTTTCCCTTTAAAGATTGTGTCATCGATTTGCACGTCAAAAAACACCTAAATGAATGAAATCAGCTGAAATCACATCCAATGTGAAGATTAATATAAATAAACACATCTCATAGAGACTTGGGGTAAAATATTTAGTTTTGGTGAAAATCTGGACGGTTAAACTTCATCCTTTTTCAAATTACTCAGAAGCAATTTCAAAAAATCTGTGACGTCAAACGTGCACGTGCCGTTCCAAAATTGTCCGATCAGCCGTTAGCCAAAGGTCATGCGGAGGTTAGCCGTTTAACCAATCGGTGCGCTCCGCTGGTCTTGCGACGAATACACATAACCGCGATCCGCAGTTTGAGCAAAATTGAAACTCACGGAAAGAACAACATTCTGGTAACATGTTGTTATTAGTTTTTCTCATAAAACAACAAATTCATGACGTATGGATCTCAAACTTTAAACACACCATTTGTAAGTACTAAACTACCGTTTGGTATTGATAATGAAGGGAAGTAATGGACTTGCACATCCCTGACACAATCTTTAAGCTGTCGCATACAATCTCAAAGGCAAGGAGAACAAGACAGTACAAATTCATGATTATTTGAATATGGAACCACTATTATTTTAGATGAAGTATTAATTATGTTTTCATTGTTTCTCGCCACTTGCAGATATGAGTCAGCTGTGCCAGTGTGGTCTTGTGGGCCAGTTCCACTGCTCTCTTTGCCAGAAGCAAGCCTACTGCAGCCCCCAGTGTCAATCCACCGACTGGCCCCGTCACAGTTTCACGTGTTCCCAGTGGTCCACCGAAGCTTAAAGATGAACCTTATTCAAAGCCCGTAATCCGTCCAAGCCAGAGTTTTGAGATTTGTTATTCTTATGACAAAGACTATATTTTGATGTGTTTTCACTATTCGTTTTTCTACAACAGTAGTTTAAGAATCATGGAGATTGCTTGTATATTATGGTAGTGAAATACACGAAATATATAGGATTATGTTGTAGAGAGTAAAACTGAGTAACTGAGTGGAAAAAATGAAGAAAGAACTAAGAAATTAAAAATAATGAAAAAGTAATAAAAAATAAAAAAAGAAATGAAAAAAAAATGAAAATCAGAAAAAGTAAATTATTGAATAATCATAAATAATTAATTATAAAGAACAAATGAAGGTAATGAAAGACCTGTTCTCTACCTAGGAAGTCTATATCATAGCTAAAATTGTTGGAAATTTGATTAGATCAGGGATCCTTGAGAAGAATCTGTTGTTTGTAACAGTCTAAAAAAAATCATTCATGACATTACAAAATGTGTGAAATAAAAGTTTGCAAGGGTTTTTTTTTGGTAAGGATTGTTGGATCTTTTTTACATTTTGTGTGACAATTTGCAAAATAGAAATGAAGTCTAATAAATATTTTAATCTTCGTCACTTTTATTGTAGAATGTAACTTTGGATGTAAATATCCTGCAAAGGCACCATTTTACCTAATTATTAAGAGTATGATATTTGTATATTAGATCTATTTTTAATACTGCACGCAATTGAAACTCTTGCAAATAATTTTTTTTTATCAAGAAGTCAGTGTGATATCAGATACTAACATGGATTTTGCAATTTTATTGCATTTGTTTTATGTGTGGTCATATTAATAATGCTCACTTTAATTTAAGACTTGCAAATTATAAATTCTACATTATTGTGATTGCAAAATATGATTTATCTACAGTTGTTCTAACTATAAGATAAGGATTTGATTTTAGCTTCACAATCATGCAGAGAATACAGTGTAGATAAGTTTTGAATAATGTAAATAACTGTGTGCCATTAAATTTTAACTGAATTGAAAAAAAAATAATTTGAACAAAAATACATGCATAAAGATTAAAAAGAAAAGAACAGACAAGTTAGTTAGTCTAGACAAAGTCAACTTTCTGTAAAGTGAAATTCACAGCCAGGGTTTTTCATGTATTATATTAAGGATCGATGATATATAGATGTAGAATATTAGAATCTTAGTATACTAATTTGCAAAAACATTCCAGCCATGAGATGGCATTTTTTTATTAACAAAAATGAAAAAAGCAAGTGATCACAGGATGTCTCGTTGTGTCTTATGGAGCAATTGATTGAAGTAAAATCTTTTCCAGTTTATTTAATTATTTTATTCATTCATTAATCTATTAATTAATTAATTGGGTTATTCATTTATTGTTTTATCTATTTTGTTTTATTTTACTCACGTCCACTTTATAAGCAATGAAACTTAGAAAACAAACCTATGTATGTAATGTACTTGGATAATAATTGATGACATTAAATAGACATTTGTAAAGTAATTGTAATAAAAATGACCCCCCCCCCCCATGATGTAAGATGCTGAAAAAAAATACTTTGAGTGACAAAATAAATGCAGTGCCTGTGTGACTTTAGACTGATATATGCATTTAGTCTGTTGACTTTTGATGGGTTTTTTTTCTGTAATATATATGGTGCATGTATATGGTAATGTGTGATGTACCTATGTTTGTTTGGATGTAGAGACTGTATTGTGATACTAATGTATTGGCCGTTACCAGCTTTAATTTTCACTTGGTCATACCCCCCCCCCCCCGGCAAAACAAAAATAAACAAACAAACAAACCCATTTCATGTATTGCTTGCTTTCATATTTCATAAGTACATTAACAAAATTTAGAACACTAATGCATTTAACAAATCATACCTATATTCCAAGTATTTTTTGCTTGGAGACTGCAAGAAGATGGTTATACTAACTGAATTGCAATAGTCGCCAACATGGAATGCCATTTGTGTTGAAAATATAAAGTATAACATCAGATTAATTAAAAATCATAATATTCCTTTAAAAAAATTAAGTGTTTTAATAAATTATGATGTCAGTAACACAAGTTTGTAGCAATAGCCATGACTAATGTTTTAGTAACAAAATTTTATTTTTTTCATTATTTCATACACTTAACCGGTGAACTTTTCTGACTTAGATCCTACTTCACTGTGTTTTCTCATTGGGCTGATTCCAGTTTCAGTAAAATCCTGTGATGGGATACAGAACACATAAAATTAGTGGAGATAATGCGCAAACGCGCACACAGACGTTCAACCTGAAAGTTTTGATCTTTTAAATAAGATCCACATTTTTTCCCCACCCGTGAGGAGATTATGAAATGGGCTTCTTGTGTGTGTGTGTGTGTGTGTGTGTGTGTGTGTGTGTGTGTGTGTGTGTGTGTGTGTGTGCGTGCGTGCGTGCGTGCGTGTGTGTCTGTGTGTCTGTGTGTCTGTGTGTCTGTGTGTCTCTGTGTGTCTCTGTGTGTCTCTGTGTGTCTCTGTGTGTCTCTGTGTGTCTCTGTGTGTCTCTGTGTCTCTGTGTCTCTGTGTCTGTGTGTATGTGCCTATTATCCAATGATACCACTGTAATCACAAAGATGAGATATTATAATAGTAAGTTCCGGCCAAACTACTTTTTGTTTCTCCAAAAGGGCGCAACACATGACACAAGTGTGCATGAAAATAATGATATCATAAGAGCAAAATGAGTAATATGGAATATAAATTGTCAATTTTCTTTACCATCATAAATATTAACATACCCTTCCAGAACATTAAATAGATTAATAACCCTGTTTTCAATTCCATTTGATTAAATCTAAATATCAAATTACTACGCAGAGGGATAATTGTATTTTCTTTGCAAGCAGCTAATATCAGTTGTCGTACACGACCATGTAGCTTCTAAATGACCAGGTTTGATTCGATGGCACCGAAGTTGAAATCTCTCATTGTTTGGCTCGTGATTGTAAATGAGTCATTGGAGCTGCGAATTATGGGGGAGGGCTTAACGTTAAGCCCCGCATTAAGGCGACAGATCTCGTGCTTACTGTGTGTAAAGCTGTGACGGCTTACCGGGAGGTGACAGTAACAGATACCAGTGATTGAGACAATGAAAGTTGTTGGAATATTTCCAGAAGTGAAAAGTAAGATAGAATCTCGAGTTACACGAACGTGATACAAGTGTATACACGTGCGAATTATCCATCTTTTGGCAACATGGGCGTGTTGTTCACCTTCTCTGTTGCAAGACCTATTCACTGACAGAAATTGAAGGATGTGAAATGAGTACGAACATATTACGCGACTTTTTCAGAACCTGCGATTTATCTTTGGGTGGGAAAAGAAGCCAGATAAACGGAAAGAGATTGAAGTGAGAGATATAGAGGTATATGTAGGACAAACCGGATTTCCAAATAGTAATGATAAATGTAAAAAAGAAAAAGAAAGAAAGTAAAGAAAAAAGAAAATCAATCAACCAATCAATCAATCAATCAATCAATCAATCAATCAATCAATCAATCAATCAATTAATCAATCAATTATAACGAAGTAAAAATAATTGCACACAAACATAATAAAATTGGTACATATTCAAGGCCCTAGGCCTATTGCTGTATATGAAATAGACAACAGTTGTTTGTAAATAACCATTGAATATACACGATGAAGAAAATGTTCAGAAAGGGGGAAAGGGGACAGCCTAGAAGCCCTCCCCCCCCCCCCCCGCCATTGCTTTTAGGCGTTGGAACTATTTAACCGTATAT